>LFIW01000118.1:0-14058 GCA_001625285.1 Colletotrichum incanum
AAAAGGGGGTTATGTTGATGGTTGTGGCATTTTCGGATGGCTCGGATGTGGGGGTGGCTCGTATGTGGGGTGGGTGGGTTATGGGGTGAACTGCTATCGAAAAGAGTGCGCAGAGCACACGACGCGGCCAAAGTGGCAAATGGCCGGTTGAGTCCCTGCTGGAGAGCACACAACTTTGGTCTGGAATGTACCACATACGCCTCCCAGAAGCTGCATTTTTTCCCTTTCGCCACGAGTTTGGATCGGTCAACGCGTTGCAGATGGCAAGGCATTGCTGTACATAGACATTGTCCATTTGAAGGCAGAATCGGATTGTTCTCCAGTAAGCGGATGTGATTGTACATCAAATTATTGCTGGGATGCTATGGGAAAAAAGACGGCCGCCGCAAGCACATTACTCACGCAGAGCCAACTCATTCTGTGTGCCCTTACCAACGAACTAGCGCCTGAACGATAACAGCCAGTGTTTCACTTAGAGCGACCAACCCCGTTTTTACGTCATGCTTGGTTAGTTGGATTCAGCCCAGAGGCAATACTTGATTCGTTGGGTTAACCAAAGTTTGTTTCCAAAGTTGATTGCTTAACTCATTAGTAGAGAAGCCAATGACTGGTTAGGTTGGTGTTACGGTCAGATATCCGACAGTGGTGTTTTCTGCTAACGAATAGCTGAGGTCGATACTCTATAACGGTAACTGGGTTTGGTTGGTTGCTGGTAGTCTTGCTGGTCCCGTTGGGCACACGGTGATCAGTCGTGTACTCAACAGGCGTAGGTGGCTTGTGTAGTTTCACAATTGAAGGATATCTGATAGTCACTTACGAGAGAGGGTTTCACGAAGTTAATTGCTGATGAGCTATGGAATGGAATCTACCTGCTGGATTGAATGTCCTCATATCCTGTGGCCTTGTTACTGAGACCAATATCTCGAAGTCGGTCCTCGAGAGTGGACCGCTCCTTAGCGTGTCGGTCCTTGTTCTAGGACGGCTTATCGCAATTCACTCCTCACCTTTCTGTGACCTTCCCTAGTTCTTCCGCGCTCGGGTGGTCACCTGTCTGACCCTGCGTCGTGTCCATACAAATGCTGTGCCGCACGCATCCTGCCCTGCCGGATGGGGCTGCATCGCCTGTAACTTGTTGGGTCGTAACAGTTAATTACTACAGTTGGTCGGTTATGATGATAAACATAGACATAGTCTTTGTGGGCAAGGACAGTTCTTGCCCTATTGACTAACAGACATTTGTCAGCCCTGTAGGCCCATCCTGGTGTGTCCGGAAGGCACCCGGTCAGATGAAGACTAGAGATTTTTGGGTCAAACAGCCAACCCAACCTTGAGCCCATAAGTAGTCAGTTGCTTCGACGTTAAAGAAATGATTGTTTGATTGGGTTGCAAGTTTTTTTTTTGTTTTTTTTTTTGTGTGGCGATAACTGGCTGGATCGGATGCTTTGGTTGTCTTGGTGGTTACTTTGAGTGAAACGCTGATAACAGCACAGCCGTGGTTAGAATGAATTGTACTTCCACTCACAGTACACAATAAAATCAAGCCATCTTGTCACGGCCAAAAGTATTTCAGATCATCTTGTGATGTAACCAGATCTTCGACATGATAATTATGCGGTTTCAAGCAACGCCTAACGAGGGCCCTATTACCACTCAACTAATCTAACAAGATTGGGCCACGATACTTCAAGATACCAGATAGCCTTGATCACATCGATTGTCTGCTCTATAGAAACAAATTCAAGTTTGCACGTACACTGGTGGTGAGATCTCTCTTCGACCACTCAGCTGTCAGACTGAAGTAAGGTAGATCCGATCCTAGGACCCATTAGAGAGGAGAGTTTAACACTGCCGAATTTGGAATAATCAATACTCAGTAACGGGTGAATATTCACGCCCAGGAGCATTGTAAGAAATGATGACTTCAGTAAACAATAGACAAAAAAGGAACGGTACCTCTGTTGCCTAAAAATATCACCGTCATCAATTAAGGAACGACCATTCACCTTGCGTCTTCCGCGGACAATCAAACCTCGCCAAACCCTAAGCGAGGTTATGCCTTCCGTTAGGAAATTCAGGTGTACTTGCCGTCGGTACGACCTCCTTCAGGGGCCTGGATGTAGTAAACGACTCTGGTACGGGACCCAAGAAAGCCTTGCAGCGTCACCATAGACCGTCCTTCCGGCAGTGCGAAGTTTGACGCACCTCCATGTAAGACACCACAAGCATCTGCGAGCGGCCACAAGTTACGAGACTAGGCGGTTATCGGAAAGCTTGGTAATTGTTACATCTACGGCCACCGGGGCTAGGCGCGCGTCCTCTCGTGATCGATTGGCGCAAGGTCAATTTCAGCCAAGAAAATGTGTTTCAGCACGCAATCCCCGTCTTAACACTTGACCGCCTAGAAAACACCACCTAGCCTGGATGTCTGTATCTAAACCACGGCGTTAAGAGGCTATAAAGTTGGTGCCTGCTTTTGCATCTCTGAAACTTACGTTATGCATAACCATCCGCCCCGTATCTGAACGTTATGCCATGAACGTAATGACTGTATAGTCAGCTTGTCTTGAAAGATATGGGTATGCTCGCCCTCTAGACACATAGGAAAATCCTGATGGCAGCGTCTTTCGCCAATTGTTTCTACTTTACCAAAGTATATAAAAGCTTTCCGTTTATCCAGTTTACAGCTCTCGGCCAAAGCTTCCCTCATTCCTTCTTCATTCTTCTAACAAAAATGATAGCCTTAAGGAACCACATCTTCTTCACACTCATTGTCGCTACTCTTCTGGTGATCCCAGGTGTATTTGGAGAACTCCTATGCTCCATGGATGACCCAAGTGGAATTCAATGGGACGTATTTTATGGTCCAAAATACAGAGTTGCCACAAAATTTTGTAGCCAGCAAGAAAAGGAAGAAGGGACCCCTCTTAGTTGGAAGGTAGACATCTACGGCAACAGACAACAGCCAATACTGAAGGAACGCAGCCCACCAGTCACGCCAAGTACTTACAAAGACTACCATGTGCAACTCACCTGGACTCCACAACAGTCTTTTGCACTGGGTTCTTGTTCTCAAAGCTGCTCCAAGACATACCATGATATAGCTCAAAGCTACTGTAAGCCTGGGGAACATGTGCTTGTCTCGAATCACAACTAACTGTTTCAATTGCCAGGTGGCCATACGGGCGGTCAAAGCAATCAGATGGCCAAAAATGGTACGTGGGACATTGGTTGTGGGCATTATTCGTGGGTCATCACTCGGTTGGACGATTCCTCCCCCACTGTCAGTTTTCAGCCCACCTCAGCTAGTTTTATCCCAAGCTCGTCCTCCCAAGTTGCGAGTGTGTCGTTCATATAGTTTCCAAGTACAAACGCACTTCGTTTAGCCGTCCTAGACTAGCTAAGTGGCTTCCACAGCTTCCTCTATCAAGCTTTTCTACTGGTCTCTGATAGGCCCATGGGTGATATTCACTCTCGTCTGTGTCCTTCATTGGTTGTCTCAATGCCCAGACTTTCTCGCGAGGTCCATCTTAGTATTGGTATCCCTCTCTTTGGCGGCTGAAGCGGTTGCTTTCTGTTGGTGGCACAAAGGTGTTGTTTGAAGTAATCGGCGCTTAGTGTTGGTGGTGCAAAGATACGGTGCTTCCTTTCTGATTTTGACCTATCTGCATGTAGAGCTGTCCCGTAGTGAAGGAATAGATATCTTCAGTTTTGGAATCATGGAGATATTATGAACGTAGTCCACAAGCAAGCGGGCCACACAAGCCAGTGGGCCACTTTCCTAGAATTTCGTACAAGCTATCTTTTTCTTTGTTTTTCTCCACCTACAAACATGGCACAGCATTCAATTGAAAGTGATTTAGTTCTAGCGCTCAATGCGCTCCAGTCTGACTCAACTTAAGTGTACGAAAGGCTGCATTAATCTACAATGTCCCTCGTACAACCCTCCAACGACGACAAGCTGGCCGGCCTGCAAAGGGTAGCACACGATCACATAACCTGATTTTAACCTCGTACGAAGAGGATAGCATTATACGATACATAATTGACCTAGATTCACGATCATTTCCACCGCGCTTGAGTGGTGTTCGAGAAATGGCGGATCGACTCCTTCGTGAACGCGACGCACGACGCGTCGGGACGAACTGGGCTGCAAACTTCGTACGACGACGACCCGAGCTCCGAACGCGTTTCAATCGAAGAATCGACTATCAGAGAGTCCTCTGCGAAGATCCAGACGCGTATCGCGCGTGGTTTTTCCTCGTACGAAACATAATCGCGAAGTACGGGATACACGATGACGATATTTATAACTTTGACGAGACTGGGTTTGCGATGGGCAAGATCTCCTCTGAAATGGTTGTTACAACCTCTGATCGACGTAGCAAGCTAAGAGCAGTATAACAAGGGAATCCGGAATGGGTTACAGTAATCCAGGGCATTGGGTCGTACGGCTATTCTATCCCGCCATACATTATCTTTGCAGGCAAAGTCCATCTTGACTCCTGGACGTGCGTTAGCCCCCTCCCGCCTAACTGGGTAATTACACTTACAGAAAACGGTTGGACGACAAATTAGAAAGGCCTAGAATGGGTAAAGCACTTTGATTTCCATACAAGGAGTCGTACGAAGGGTGCTTACCGCCTCCTTATCCTTGACGGCCACGAAAGCCACCATTCTGTTGATTTTGAGCTACACTGCAAGGAGCATAAGATTGTTACACTCTGTATGCCTGCTCACTCGTCACATAAGCTCCAGCCTCTTGATGTTGGGTGCTTTAGTCCCTTAAAACGGGCGTACGGCAAAGAAATTGAGGGTCTTATGCGGGTGCATATCACACATATTGCAAAGGAGGACTTCCTCCCAGCCTTCTATAAGGCGTATAACGCTGCAATGACCAAGTCAAACATTCAAGCAGGCTTTAGAGCAACTGGCCTTGTACCGTACGACCCTGATTATGTGATTTCACAGCTAGATATCAAGCTTCGTATGCTAACACCACCTGGTTCTTCTGCTGGCTTACCACCAGCTTGGGTCCCAAAGACGCTAAATAACCTAGTTGAAATTACTTTGCAATCTGATTATATCAGCGATCGCATCGTACGACATTAAAATAGCTCCCTAACATTAATTCTTTTAAGTATACGGCAGCTTAAGAAAGGGATGATGATGATAGTGCACGAACAGACCTTGATGCGGAGCGACTTAGCTGAACTTCGAGAGGCAAACGACCGCCTTAGCCGCTGTCGCCGTACGAAAAAAAAAAAAACAGCTACAGTAAGGAGGAACACTTATAATTGACCAGGCAAAGGATTTCAAGTCTCAAATAGACGCAACAGAGCAGTTGAGGGTAGAAATAAGTCAGAATAGTGGTCGTGCAAGGAGGCCAGAAACGCGCGCGACGATGTGGCATTTGCGGAGAGCCTGGTCACAATGCTCGTACGTGTCAGAAGGTTGAATCTAGATCTGAACAAGAGGATTCTATGTAGTTTGAATTAATTTAAGGTGTTGTGGTTGATTTCTCTTATATATTGTCGTATAGGTGCCAGGAGAGTGGCCCACTAATTAGCTTGTGTGGCCCGCTTGCTTGTGGACTACGTTAGTGGCAAAACATTGTTTACTCTTCGTCCACGTGAAGTAATGCATCTCATCGGCGCTTGCAGATAAATGGACTGTTATCTCGCCGGTTCCTGGACAGATACTTGGGTAAAACGAGAGATGTATGGACGGTTCGACCAAGTTTTATCACGTGCCCTTGTACAGAAATCAATGGGGTGAAAAGCAGAATAGGTTGGGCGTTTCTCAAAGTGTTCCCTTGTGTCTCGTGGGTGAGGGACCTCGCGAGCTCCTCTCTGGCGACGGTAACCCCCTCTGACTTGCCCATTTGAGAGTACGAGCAATGTCCCTTTTCCTTCTTCATCCTCACCGCTGTCGAATACCCAGTCACGTGGCTCAGGTGCTGTTTGAGCTGTACGTGGCTGCTTCGCCGTTTCTCTCCGTGCCTCTCTCTCGTGTGGAGGAGTAGTGTTCCAATGTCTGCCCTGATGAAAGCTGTCGTTTCGTTGCTGAACACTGTCGGTCAAGGTCTCTGACTCTGAATAAGTATTCACGTTGCACTACTAAGAGTCTTCAGAAGATATAAAGTCAGTTTGACTAGCAAAGGGGTCAATTCCCTCGGTCAGCCGCCGCCAGTCTGCAGAGGTTCGGATCCGCACCCATAAATTCTTCAATCTGTGGTATGAGTGGAAGCACATCAGCCGTTTTCTGTCTTGTAGTAAGTCATCACTCGGAGCGTCTCTGAAGTCTTTCCATTGTCTGCCTCCTATTTCTTATTTCTTCTCATCGTTTGTCAACAACACCATGAAGATGGTTTTGGAGCTGGTATGGCCGCTGCTTAAATCTGCTGCTCCCGTTCATCATGTCGTTCGTTCACCTTTGTGTGGAGCCCTCACCCGTGTGATAGTGTTATGTGAGAGGGAATTCCACCGCCTGGTGATCAGTTGTCTATGCTTCTCCCTCGAATACCTACATGTAAATGACGGCCCATGAATTTAATATTCCGGTTCTTGCTCTTTCGACTAGATGTGCGGCCCTAATCGAACCACAAATCAGACAGACCGTGGCGCGACAGTTTCATTTGTTAAGTCAACTACCATACATCTTTATCGAGCTACCTATAGAGCCTTTCGTGACATTTTCCAACTCTATTCGGATAACGCAGGACGCCTTGAGAGCCGTTACCTCACTCAATCGCCCAAGGCTGCTCTGATCAGGACTTTTGCCCTGATAAGACACAACTCCGCTGCTCTTGGGCAAGGGATCCTATGTTGTTCTAAAGATTGTGTTGTTTGTGTGTGTACGCACCGCAATCCACCCCTAGATTCCTGATCCCCCCTGAGTTCTTTTATTTGATTTCTGTCGCAGACAGAAGTCTAGGCGAGAAAACCCAACCTCCCACAATCGCATTTACAAAAGCCACGTGTAGCAAGAATCCCAAATTGTACGAGTAAGAGGGTCAGGTTCAAAGAAAAGCCGGTGCTATATTCGTATTATTATCCTGCGAAAACATCCTTCAGCAGAACGCGGTTAACAACGCTGCCTCCGGTAGTTATGGTTTGGCCTATTACGAAAAGGATGTCTAGGGATGACACATCTTCTCGAAGTGGATACAGGCGTTTGTAAACTCAAACACTTTTCACATGCGTGTTTCCAGACTTCATAGTCACAGCTGCTTGGTTTGAATGCTGCACCCTCCTCCATCATCAGGACGTTTCAATAACTAGTTAATGCGAATGGAGGTCAAACCAGCGTGTTAGTTAGAGGACTCCTTAATCGACTGGCTTGGCGTCATTACGCACGGTGACGGATGCTGTGTAAATAAGATAACTCCTGGGAGGACGTCAGGTTCGTTGAAATCCGGGGGTAAGAGTGGGTTATTCGTTAGCTAGACACTGTTTAGTTATAGCATGTTCATCCTATGCTTCTCCCAAGTGGACATCACCTTGCCGTTGGCCACCTAGTTAGACTTCCCATCTCCATAACCAACAAAAACAAGCAATATCACCGTTTTGACGGGGACTGTTGGTACCCACGATGCTCTTACGAGTATATCACCAATCCGCTGAGAATCCAATCTAGTGAAAACGGTGCAGCGGGCTCTACTTAACAAAGTTTTGTTGATTGAACAACTCAATGATCATACGATGGATTTACAAATAAATGTTAGGTTTCATTCCATATCTGTTAACTAGCAGGCAAGGCTTCACGCTCACCCATGCTTGACAATTGTCGGTCCACTTTTGTTGCAGGATTTTATCTGTACTTTAGTTTGGTTTGGTCGCTTGGTTGGTTGGTTGTTTCCATTCATCTCTTTGCATTTTCTTCTACGAATCACCTACCCGGGCACCATTTTATAGACCCATCATCCCGTGTTTGGACTCGACGACCAGGGGTTGCGGCACAGGATTGGTAGCGTAAGTGCGACTAGTGCCGCCCAATTTCTCCATTCGTTCTCACGCGACACACCCATCACCAAAACGCCGTTTTTATTCTTGATCACGATTTGCGATTTCTAGCCAGCTCTGTTGTTGTAGCTATGTTCTCTTCGCGGATGACGACAAACATCCCTTCCATCTGTATGATGTCCATGACTTTGTATTCATTATCTTTTCTTGCTCCGTTATCCTCAATATTGCCAGCGGCGCATCCGCCAATGCATCCACAGCATACCGACAAGCCCAAGGAAGGCAGCTCGACTGCATGGCAGAAAGAAGCTGATTCCATTATCAAAGGAGGTAGATCGTTGATCGATAACCCCATCCAACCTCCGTACAAGTCCAAATTCTACGACCTGGGCCAGAGGGTCCAAACTGCCCGAGAGTGGGTCAAGTTCCTCGACAAAGCTCCCATGTCGGAGAGCAGCGAGCTCCTTCTCGAGGCCGTAGAGAGTGCGATTGGATCTGTCTTCTCTTTCATTCAGCACTCGCCGATGCGTCCATACAGCAAGACACCCTTTTCAGACTTGCGTTCTTCGATCGTCCCAGGGTCACGTGGGTTCGTTATTCCAACAGGGAGGGAAACTCTGAGATATGCTACCCATCTTATCGGCTCTCTGAAAGAGATCCTGCATAGCAATGTAACGATTCAAATTGTTTATGCTGGAGACGAGGACTTGCCGCCTGAAGATCGCGAGAGGTTGCACTCCCGGTTCAGTGAGGTCCAGTTTTTGGACATTCTCACCGTCGTTGATGATACGGCCTTGCGGCTTGTTAAAGGTGGTTGGGCAATCAAGGCCTTTGCCGCTTTATATGCGCCTTTCGAAAAAGTCATCCTCTCAGATGCCGACTCGGTCTTTGTACAAGCCCCTGAAACGCTCTTCTTGGATCCCTCATACGAGTCCACTGGTGCGCTTCTCTTTCACGATCGTTTGCTCTGGCAGCATGCATTCGCCGACCGTCATGAGTGGTGGAGATCGTAAATTCACGTCCCTAGCGCTGCACTTAACAGGTCACTTGTCTGGACCGAGGACTACGCCGAGGAGGGGGATTCGGGACTGGTCGTTACCGATGAGTCGCGTTTGGATGTGCTAATGGGTCTTCTCCACGTGGCATGGCAGAATACGTACGATGTGCGCGAGGAGGTCACCTACAAAATCACGTATGGTGACAAAGAATCTTGGTGGCTTGGTTTCGAGCTTAGTGGAGCGAGCTATGCTTTCGAAAAACACTATGGCGCTATGGTTGGTTGGGTCAAGAACAAGGTCGCTGACACCGTCCAAAGAATCTGCAGTTTCGTCATTGGACACATTGACGTCGGGGACGAACTCATCTGGTACAACGGAGGATTGCTTAAGAACAAGAAAGTTGACCTAAATGAGTTTGGCCTCCCCACACATACGATCGTTGATGGGACATGGGAGAAAGGCGGAGACCGGGCGCAGAGCATGGTTGGGGAGAATGTGAAGCCACTAAATCGCGATACGATGAGGATTTTGAAAAGTTGCATCGCCCTAGCACAACAGCTGGATAGGGAGCTTGGCTTTATTTAGATCTTTATTTGCTTCATCGTAGCCTAGGATGGGACATATCGCTGTACATCTACCCTGAACCTGTGGTTTCCTCTATTCGATGTAGTTATGCGTATCTCGTAATCAGGATGTTGATGCAGCAGAGCTTCCTGCGTTCTACTTGCTCCTGAATGCTGCATTTGTACATGGGTGCGGCCATGTAGAGCCATAGGGATGGCTAAGGCTTGATCCGATTAGATGATTTGCAGCACAGCAGAGCCAGACAATTCACTGGGGCTTTCTGGGTATCTTCCCTAAAGTCACAGAGGTAATATAGAGAATTCAGGAGGATTCATGAGGAAACAATAGTTACGAATGTAACAACAAAATACAATCAACCGAGATCCTCTACTTGGGGCGGAACTCTGATTCAGTCAGCCGTTTGTTTTCTTAGCCGTGTTATATTTTGTCTTGAATGATATGCTGGTCTATAACTAGTTAGTGGATGTTATGTTACTTCATTTTAAATGCTACTAAAGTCTATTCTGGGTTACTGATTAGTTTTGGGGATGGATAAGGACACTTTGAAGCTGTGGCTATACAGAAATCTGTTTCTCTTCGTAATTTGAATACTCAGCACTTGCTCAGTCTCACTTGGTCACCCCAGATATGGCTGCCTGTGAGAATCTAGACATAAGGTAATATGCATGAGTTGGGAAGTTAACCAGCAGGTCTTACTGACGCTATGTTTTGACTAGGTAGAGTTAGGCGGTCTCGGGAAGCCTTAGTTGCTTAAGCATCCCAAGATTGACATAGGTAAGCTGCGACATATAACGAGAGTTTTGAATGGGCTCTGTACGTACGTACGGGGTTTGCGGTTGCAATAGGGTTGTATTCTTCTTTTTGTTCTGTCTAGGTCTAAAATTCTAGAAGAGTAAGGGGTTCTGGACACTTATACGTACGATGCCCGGAAAACCTTATTCTCCCGATGTTATGCCATAACCTTACCTGACTCACAACATGTCTGAATAACCTCACTGTACGTCGGGTATTTAAGTGCGTACGGCCATGCCAAATGTTGCTATTCCAACATGTAAAAATCTTAGAGTAACGTCAGTTAAGCAGGAAAACATTCCAGAGTACCTTCAATCGAAGAAGCCTTTCTTTCAGGCGTCGTAAAGCTTTTTACAGAAGGCCGCGATTCTAGGGTTGATAGAGACTTGCACGGATAGTCAACTTTCAGCTCTTTTGTAGCGATTTTGCGAGGCCGAGAACAACACAGAATGACCGAGAGATTTCAAGAATATGAACTAGTTAAAAATGATCACTATTTTTCAAGCTATGCGTTTTGAGGGAACCAGAGGCAACAAAGAACCTCGTGGTAGAAGGGATTGCATCAGGTCAGGATAACAGCCGGAGCTTATCCTTTACAGTTTGTAGTACGTTAGGTTATGCATTGATAGTATAAAGCAAAGGATAATAGCGCTCAATACTGTTCCATTGATTAATACGATCTGATAACGTTAGCATGGCTGTAAATAATCGCGCCCGACACCTATAGGTAAGATAGACGATTACGTTTAACACTGTGTCTGTGCTCTCCGGACCTAAGGATACTACTGAAGTGGAATAAATCCTTGATGCGGGGTCTTCCTTCAGATGTCAAGGGCCTTCCGGGCCAATAGCGCCCCGACCATTAAGTTCCCTTGATGATTCTAAGAAGTGACCTATTCATTGTAACAGTGCGGTACGTCTATAATCAAATCGATAGCTGATCAACCAGAATTCAAGAGGCCATACACTCGAAGATGGCCAGAAGTAACAGTCGAAGAAGTACCAGCAATGACGTCAGGCGTCCCCTCTCGTCACAATCTTGACAGCAGCAATGTAAGAAATCTCTTGCATCTTGTCGAGCTTGATCGTTAGTCGTACTTTTGGGAGGAAAAACAAAGAATTTGGATCCTCACGCCAGTTTTTTGTATCACACATCTCCTGTGAGGCTCCCCTTATCTGCCGGTCCCATACCCATTTTACTTCCATTCCAACGCTTCCCTCTAGTCACAGCTACCTCCTCTGAGGTAGTCAAATGTCTCACGGTCACCGCATCATGCGGCAGCGAAGCCGAAACCATGTCCGATAAGTAAGAGGGTATCCCAAGTGCCGATTCCATATTGTAACGTTACTACGTAGTTGATCAGCCAGTTTAATCGGCTCACGGGCTACTGCAGCAATGATAATGGCAAAAAAGAAAGGGGGAGGGGAGGGTATGTTGAATCTCCTGAGGGTTTTCGGGTGCTCTTTTATGCATGGCATTCGTTAGCTTCAAGAGAAAGAAACTCTCTCCGTGTCAATGAGACGCGCTACTAGCTCAATTAACGGCTATTTCTTTGCTAACATGGCGGTCATACAGTATAAGTAAGCAATAATACCAAAAGTGTTGGAATAGCAACATTTGGCATGGCCGTACGCACTTAAATACCCGACGTACAGTGAGGTTATTCAGACATGTTGTGAGTCAGGTAAGGTTATGGCATAACATCGGGAGAATAAGGTTTTCCGGGCATCGTACGTATAAGTGTCCAGAACCCCTTACTCTTCTAGAATTTTAGACCTAGACAGAACAAAAAGAAGAATACAACCCTATTGCAACCGCAAACCCCGTACGTACGTACAGAGCCCATTCAACAAAAAGAGACACCTATTGCGGCTTAGTTATTTGTTGATTGGTATGTACGCGGAGTGGGCTGTGTACTGCCTGACGGCGGCTTTTTGTTCCTTAAAGGAGGGAATGTTTATGTTTGTAATTAAACTGACGGTAACAGTCGCTACAGTATATAGATTGTTAGACTAACGATGAGCGTCCCGAACAGTTCTTTCTTCCTTAGATACCTGGCAGGCGTCTATTGGCCTGGGTGCGTGATTCATTAGCTAAATCAGTTAAATAACGTGAATCACACGCAATGTGTCCAACATACAGCTGGGTCTTCAACTTATCACAATTAATCCAAATCTTAGTGCGCGAGCTGTAGTTACTGTCTACTCAGTCAGTCATGCAATATTAAGTCCACGGTTGAAGGGCTCTACATCTCGGAGCGACAGGATGCCAAACTCACGAGATTTGACGTTGCTATAACACCTGATATTAATTTATTACATTCTCGACCTAGATGCTAGATCATTCCCTCCCAGGACTACTAGTGTGAAAGATAGGGCCAATCGACTGCTCACTGACGGCGATGCGCCTCCAGTTGGGAAGCACTGGGCTTCGAACTTCGTTAAGCGACAACCACAGCTCCCGACGCGGTTTTTTCGTAATGCACGGGGCATCTAAACAAGATAGTTTACCGGGGTTTCCCTAAAACAAATCGAGTTAAGTTTTTGATCCGAACTTTGTTGACACTGATTACAGACGGAGCGGGAATGTGGTATTTGTGAACCGCAAAGGACCAGTCAAAGCGTGGAACGACGTGACTTAAGTGATCTGATAGAATGCCAACCGAGACTCTCGTAGGAACTGCGAGGAGGGGCAAACGCATGAGCCCAAACCTCGAAACCCGTACTGGTTAATTACAGTTCTGGGTCGGCCCAGCAGGGCAGAACTCTTCTAAGTGTTTGAGTGCTAATTATTTGGTCGTGAGATGGCCATACAACATAATGGGACACTGAGGCTAAGTGCGTCGATGAAAGCATCATCTATGATGAATCAAACGAGTCGCTGGACCAATCGAACTAGATCGATACGATGGAAAACGGTGAGCTGGCAAAGGCAACAGCACGAAAGACATGTAGAAGGATATGCAGGCTTGCGTTTAGAAAACACTAATTTGACCAATGGCTTTGACTACACTAGCTGTGAACAATTGTAAATAACTCCCAGAGCTCATGGCCCGAGCAGCTATGAACCGCTTTGAAAGTTTCTGTGTGGTTAGTTGATTCAAGAGAAGAAATGTTGTTCAAAATGAGTCTGCGCGACTCTCTGACTAATTCTTTAATATCCCGACCAGGGCGACTTATCTAAATATGCAGGGACAACGAAAAAGGAAATAAGAAAAGTTTTTGGTGGGCTTGATCAGATCGCGGAAATTCAATGGCAATCCCGCAGCCAGCTGCCCATCACCGCCAGTAATCCCCTTTGAAAGTTAGAAAAGCATGATACAAGACCACCACGAATACCATGACTTTTTGGCTCACCACTTTCCGCCCGTCCGGATGGATGTTTCTGCGATACCAGCAAGTAGACATCACTTCATGTGTTACTTCCACGAGCGGGCCAGGACAACTAATTGCGCCGTAAAGTAAAGTTTCGGTAACGTCAGTCACCCACTTCTCGCTCACCCACTTCTCGCTCACCCCCTCATTTCGCTCACCCCACATCTAACCATCGCAACACAACCATCAATTGCTGCAACCTATCTAACTATCCACCAGCCACTATTATACAGCTGCTTTCACTTCCGCTAGAGTTATCGCTATCGCGGACTTCAGCTGTACTATCGTTAACTTCGCCAGCGTTAATCTGGGCCTGCCGTATATCCTTCATCTTTGCGAACTTAACG
>LFIW01001251.1:0-37131 GCA_001625285.1 Colletotrichum incanum
CCCCCCAAACGGCATAAGGATGGAATAAGCAAACAGCGGCAGAAGGGACACCAAGTCGAAGCCAACAACGCCGTGCGAGGAGGTAACATCTGGTCAGCTGATCGCGCCGCCCTGCTGAGCATGTTACACCCGGTTTCCGGTAGATCGCAGATTGCAATGCTGACCTTATTTGCTGCCTGCTTTCTCCATGTCTACAATCATAGGGGGGCATAGGCTCGGACGGACCGTGCTTGTGACTCGCGGAGAGGAACTTTGCGTTGCTGATCTCGGTGCCCGACGCCCCATTATGGAAACAAGACAACCCATCCAACGCACCTGAAGGGAATCCGAGTGCAAATTTGACGTTCATTTGGCGACTGCCTGTGGCAGTGGCTGCATATTTTCACGACATGCGGGCCCAGGGCGTTGGAATTTGCAGTCTAAATGACCCTGTCTGGGTACTGCGGCTCCCAAATCAGTGGTCCGGAAGTCTTCCAGCTGCGATCATCACGAGTCAAGCATCGACAACAAATGGAGATGGGCTAAGTTAGTCTGGCTGATCCTTGAACTGCGAACCACTGCGTCTCTTCGGCAGTCGTCTTCGCTCGGCCGAACCGGGTCAGCCTGCGCAACGGCCCATGTAAGCAGTACCATTAAGCGGCAACCGGACAGTCGATGTAGAGTCGGTTTACAACGAGCAACTGGGGAAGGGGCTTTTTCTCAACGTACAAGCTACGATCTGCGTTGGGGAGAAGATAACCTCAAGGAAAACCTTGGTGATCTCTCATCGCCCGATTTGTGTCTTGGCCGTTGCATCTCGCCCGCCCGCGGCGTCCGGCATGCAGATCCGGTCTTCCATGGCCTCTAACGCCTTTGAGTGTCGTTGCCAGGCCAGAGGTTCGCGGCGACAATCCATTGACGCTTCAAGTCCCTCTCGTCGCCCTTATCTCGCATCACGCCTTGGTTCCACGTGCAGATACTTCGAGAACCGTTGCGCAAGGGCAAGCCCTGGAGGCCTGGCACACCCACGTTCTTTCTCATGTACTATGTAGGTAGCGGCCGTCTTCGAGAACAAACACCCCCACCCGAGGGTCTCGACATTGACCAATGACTCTTTTCCGCGGGGCCTGACACCATCATGCCGCCGCCTGGCCTCCAGATGTTGCTGGCATCACCATCGTGCTACCGACGGCGTTGTAAAAACCCCCTTCCGTTATACAAGGGGCGCATATTGCCCCTCGACCCTGAGAAATCAACCAAGGACCTGCTTGATATCTGTGCGTTGCAAACGAGTGTCACCCCATCTCGATCCCCGGCACGCATATCGTCCGAGGGAGAGCACATGATCCGGCCCATCTGAGAAACACAGCATGACCTTGGGCTATGCGCGGTGCTTGTTGGTGCTTGCACATTAGCATTGAGGGGCACTGACCAGCTGTCAAGTTCTGTCAAGGCCTCTTTCAGTTTGAGACTGCCATCTTGGCGCCTTGGATAACCCCTGATCTCAACTACAAGGCAGTGAGCGGGCTGGCTCTCTCACCAGCGAATCCTACCAACACCGCGAGACCCCCTTTTTTTTTCTTTTTTCGTGGAGCCACAATCGTGGCAAGCCAGAGCCATAGTAATTTAAGCACAAAAAAATACTGCACGCGCCAACACCCGCGCAGCGCGTTGTTATTGTGCGCCGCCAACGCACAATAAACACCCCAAAAATTGCGGTTCATCACCTTATCGAAAGTGTCTGCAACCAGGGTATCCCTCTGCTGTTGGCCCTTGGCCAGTCTCCGAGTAAACAAACACCATTCTTCTTTGACACGACGTCAAAGTCACGCAGCTGTGCCAGTGTACCACGGCAGGTATCCTGCTGAGTGGTTGCAGTAGACGCAACAGCCGACCTCTTGTCACTCGTGAACTGAGGTGGGGTGGTTCCCAATGTCAAGCAGCCGCGGGGTAACCGCACGTGGAAGAGACGGTGTCACCTCACCCGCTACACCGTCATTCGTTCTCTTGCCAAACAGCTGCCAAATGCACATTGTGAGGTCTTATCAACGGATGTTATTCCTCCCCAGCCTGGCTGAACGGTCCACCATCGTGGCGACTGTCGCAGTAATGGGGGAGGGGATGGTGCTGGGCCGTGGGTTGCACCGGATGGCACGTCAAAGCCGCCAAGACGAGGGAGAGGTAGAAGGCCCAGCCGACCACGCGAGTCCAGGCATGGGATACGTCAATCTGCCGCTGCGGAATAAATTGAGGGCATACGGGCGTATGCCATGCCAGGCCTTACTCTCTTGCACGTATAGACGACCCGCCACAAACTCTACGCAAAGAAACCCGCCCAGGCGGCGACTGACGATGGCGAGTGGATGAGCTGAAGCTATATTCGGCAGATCCCCTTTGCCAAGGTCAAGGGTAACGGAGTCTATTCGAGAATGGGCTCGTTGAACATTGCCCTTTTTATGCGTTGTCGCCACAAGCGAACCGAGTCCACTGCGAGGCAGGAGGGCATATCCACCTCCCCATCCACCCACTGCCGCTTTGACAGCGGCCTGCAGCCTGCCTGTCTCAATGGCCTGCTCTTCACAGCGGCTACCGGCATCTCATATGCAAACCAGATATTACAGGCCTCCTTTTTTTTGTGTCAGGGGCTAACTCAACTCCACTAAGAACGCACCTGAAGTGCTTGCAGGCTTTTCGAGAAGAGACGGAGAGGGGCGCGCTTCTGCAACCTGCGACGCTGAGATTAAGGTTGAGTCTATTGCGAGGGATTAGGCGCGCCTTTGCGGAAACGGGCGTGAACCGGTTCCTCAGCTTCACCGCTCATGTTTCGGAGGGGGGAGGGAGAGGGCTTAGGATGTCACCTCGGACGAACCATTGCGGGCCTCCCTCCTGCGTTTTCCCCTTTGAGACATCACGTAAGACCACGACGGTCGCGAAGGAGCTCCCCGATTAAGAAGGCGACAAGTCCCAAAGGCGGAGTCGTTTCTGCAGTAAAGGTGCGCAAAGTGTGCCGGGATTGGGACATGATCTGCGGTGGTTTTTGCGGTAGGGCGAGACCTGCAGGCTAGCAAGCTCGCCGTTGTGGTGATCTTTATCTGCTCAACTACCGAAGAATTGGCGGGATCCTCCGAACGGGTGCCCGGGCTGGTCGATAGTGAGGCGTGCTGGTTGCGTGGGTGGCCAAGAGATCGGTTTCCTCAGTCACGTCGCATCCGAGGTTCGCGCGTATCTGGACGTCAGCCGAGGATGGCTGGGTTCAACCAAGTCTCGCCCTCGCGGTTCTGTATTGGCTGCTTCGTAAGAAAAGTCGACGAACGGCGAGCGGTCAGCCGTGGTGTCCTCACGGAGCCTTGAAACAACTACTGGTCCGAGAGAAACATTTCCGTGACGTTCTTCCGAGTTCATCATCCTTGCCCAGCCACTAGGCACTTACTGACGACTCTCGTACAATCAAGACCCGCCGTACTGCAACCTCGTCAAGCTTGTAGGTGTCCACGGTGTCTTCAGTGACTCCCTGATACCATTGATGGCTCTCAGTATGGCTGTAACTCCCGCTCTGGCCAGCGGCGGAGGGCGGGAGCAACAGTTCAGAGTGGGCAACGACGGTTTGAAGTGCCTTGGCCGTCTACTGCCCATGAGCCGGATACACCCAAACTCGATGGGGGTTCGGGACTGTCTGGTGCAATAGGTTCTTCAAGGTTACTGTCCAGAGGCAAATGAAACATGGCATTCAACCCTGAGCCCCTCGTCTTTCTGTTGTCGGGGAGGCCTGAAAGAGGTTGAGCGTGGAAGACGAGCTGTGGAAAGTGGTTCTGACCTACCTGATCGGGCGTGGACAGCCTTGGCTGAGCGCTTTATCCTGTACGGTCTGCCACATCACCACCGAGCCGAAGCCCATGGTGATGTCCTCGTGAACCATACCCCTGTACAACGACGCAGCTGCGGACGACTTTGTCGGCTTTTCCAGAAGACTCGTTGATGGTGCTGTCGAAACAGGCAGCCTGGCCGGCATCGTCCTATACTTTCATGATTGGATGCCAGTATAACGACAAATGCAAAGCTTCTATCCTTTGGCGTCGTCTCCTCATGAAAGGTCTCGTCAATGTTTTCTCGAAGGCGTTCCTCGCCCCCGATGTCATGCGTCTCATGCCATCCTCACAAGCTTTCAGAGGACTCAGCTGTGGCATCTGTCGTCGGTCAATCCTGTGGCTGGTGGCTTTTAGGACAAAAATAACGTACATGATACACGAACTACTCAACAGAAACTAGACTTTTATAAACTGAGCCATAAAAGGGTTTGCCTTGTAATTTGCACTCCTGCCGACTGTTAACCTTTGGAAAGGATTGATACTGGCAAGAACCCACTGTTCCACCAACAAGATGTCACGGATCGCATTTGAATCTTTGGATGGTATCGGCGCTGATGAGCTTAGCTGTACGTTCGAGGGTTAGGACATGCACGACATGACAGCGTGAAGGCTACGGAGATATCATTTACTCTTTCATCTCTGTCTCTTCGTTCTCATTGGCATACTCTGGTTTATGCATAAGAAATGATGAGTGACTGTCAATATTTATTGTCTCAGGGGCAACTGGTATTCAGCTTCCTGAGCTCTCAGCAGCCCTGTGGTGATGACACTGCCGGGCACGCAGTTCGCAGCAGTCCATATCACCATGTGGCCAAGCCATTGCATCTGCCGACTTCTCCAGTTCCCAGTGCTTCGTGCTAGCGGTTTTTACATGAGACTCGAACATCAGATATTCGAAACACAACCGAGGATCCAGAGGTGTAGTGACGACATGCTGCTCGGCACGGATTTTCTAGCTATACAGTATCTGGCCAAGTTCATTTATAAAACGCTTGTGATGAGTAATACTTGAAATTTGTCGGAGCCCATGGAATCTTGATTCGGCCGTCGCATTTTGCTTTACACAATACGTTCCGTCTTGGAATGGCACCTCTTTCGTCAGAGCTGGCTCAGACAGGGGGGCGGTCGACTAGAACAGACAACGCAGTCATAAAGCGGCTACCAATGTGCTAAAAACATGCTGCCAGCTGACCTCCACAACCCACGAGGAGAGAGGGGTCTTCCTCTGCGTTTGAAGTTTGCAGTTGCTCATGATGATAAATCACGGGAAGGGAATGAATGAGGGGTTCATCAAGCCGTTTCCTGACACCTAGCTCACTGCGAATGTCAAAAGACAGTCAGGACTGTGTAGAACTCGTTGCTTCCCTCTTCCGTTGTTGAACTCCTCTTCTTGCGATATGGCCACAATGAGGTGGCGACACTGCCGAACTCGAACAATGACCGACCCAGTGGATGTAGGCAGTATACTCATCGATCGTCTGCTCGGTCTATAACGAATACATGCTTCCCAACTTCTCAGCTGGCGGGAGCAGGAGAATTCCTGTTCAGCCAGAGCCAATACAAATACATAATAGTAATATGACATACAATGTTACATGCATGATACTTCAAAACTTGAATAGACGGAGAGGTCTCTCAGAACCAACCGCGGACCACTTGTCCCAATTCTTCGTCCTCGCTTCAGTCACTATGAACTTCCACCCCGAAGCTGGCCAAAGTCATGCCCCCTCGACTCTCTTGTTTGACGTAGTGGGAACATGGCAGGTTGGTTTTGCATCAGATCCATCTGGTACCCAACAAACGTCCACACTCTGACGGGCGATCTTGACTGTGACCATAGCGTATGCTCATCTCAGGGAAGTGTATTAAACGATGCTGACCTATTTGGCGTAAAGGGACGATTCTCTGCGGGTAGTTAGCTAGTTAGCCTTTAAATAAAAAGGTTTGTTTCCTGAGACTCGTAACTTGCCTTCTGTTCGACTGTATCGTTTGCAACGGCAGCATCGCCAGAGCATGAACAATGCTGGCGGCAGCCCTACAACGAGCGAAACAATGGCAATGATGGCCTCAAGAGTGACCTCCATGTCGAAGACAAATTGAACGCAGTGAAGGAATTCGATTCCTGATGAACAGCCTGAGCCTAATGCGTCGGTATGAGTGTTGATGAGAAGTAGATTGATTTTTGGATATCTGAGTTGAGATAGGTGCTATAAGTATTGCACGTACATATGGAATCTTTGAATTTATTCTCAACAACGCCTCGTATGTGCACATTGTTTCTGTACCCAATCCATGATTTTCAGATTAAGGAACCAGCGAATAGAAACGCTCTGCCGGCTGGAAAATGTACGGCATTCAGTGATCACGTAGGCTTATAATGGCAGACAGTTTTGATGTTTCTTTTGCAACGGCGCAGAAATATTCAGACTGCGGATTGATCCAATGACGAAGTTCCTATGTCTCAGTATTTTGATGCGAGGGACTGGGGCTATGGACAAGCTGTCGGCAGGATCTTCCTGACCAAGAGGACCAACGTACTTTCAGATACCGGTTCAGCCCAACCATCGCTGGCTTGGGCTGCGGTACAACGGCGAGCTTGAGGGGGCTTGCATATGAGCCGCATGTTGCCTTGCTGGCTTGAGCCAGAGCCAATGATTTCAATGCTGGGTAGTTGTCTAGAGGTCAAGGATACGGTCAGCTTGCCTGCTACGCCACACCATCTTGACTGGGGATGATCTTTCAGACATCGGATCCGGCCAATTACCTTTCTTCAGTTCTGCGATCACATTAAAAATTCCAGACACTGGCTTCGGCAAATCATGAACTATGAGGAAGACAGGATAACCGTCAGCCATGCCGCCCGCATTTCCTACTGCCTTGCCGCCAGCTTCTTATATCTCTCGATCCCTCCCTCCCTCAATGTTCAGATTGCCTTCAGAATCTGGGACTCCTAAGAGCTACACGATATCAACCTTCTTGCAAACCTGCGTTGAGTTTTGTTGTCAGCGGCACCATGTCGTCTTCCAAAAGGGCGGCCCGAGATGCCGCATGGCTGCAGCACAAGGTTGCGATTGAACGGATGATCTTCCAGGAGAACAGATCGCTACTGGAGACAAGGCAGAAACTCGAGGAGGATGGGTTTCTTGTGACGTGTGTCCCTGTTCCATCAGCTCCTCCATGTAGTTGCTGACGATAACAGCAAAGCACAGCTCGAATATAAGCTGAAGGTTTGGGGCTTGCGCAAGAGACTTCCCAAGAACACAAGCGCGGAGGCCTGGCAGTATGATGATGAACATCTCGTCAGAAGGGAGCTGCAAAGCAAATCTAGCGAAGTCATCATGGGAGGCAGCTTGATGGCACCAGCCAAAGTTGACAAGGAGAGGAGACGGTATCAGAGAGACATCTTGAAGAGGATGTCCGACAGTACGTTTCGTCACCGCTCCTGGACGACCGAAGTATTGACTCGTCTACCTCAGGGTCGAAGAATCTCATACCGCCTCCGGGATCATACATTTCCGTTTGCACGCCGCCTCCTCTTTCTCTGCGGTTCTCTTGGTCGCCCGAACTTCCTTGGTTGCGTTCTAAGCCTATGATTGCTAAAGGTACGAGCCTTCCTCTTCCCTCAAAGACGTTCGTATTGTATACTAAGTTGCAGCTAGCATTTACTCCTTTCAACGTGTCGCCCGGAGAGTTGCAAATAACCCATCAATCACCCCAAGCTCTACGACAAAGCTTAATGACATTGCTCGATTCGTCCGACACAGCTTTGGCCAGAAGCGTATCACGTCTTCCTGCAGGACTTGGCTCCATAATGCCCGAAGCAGAAGAAGACGAGCACATAAATCGTGCACAACTCATACTGCAAGGGTCTATCAACGAGGCGTTGTTTCATTGTATTATGTTGCTTCTCTGCCAGGTGTCGAATAATATGGATGTCGACACTATATGGGTTTTCGATATCCTCATTCGCTCAGGCTTTACACGGACACCACTCCCTCTTAGGCACACTGCAGACCCTACGATTAAATCAATCGCTGGAAAGCTATTCCAGTGTTCCATGGAAGCTTTGGAGTATGGAGATGATTCATGGAAACCAGTCATCACTTGGCTGTTGTCCTCAGGTCAAAGCCCGAATACTCCATTTCTCGATTATAATTGGAGCAATACGGACCGCTTGACACCACTGCAATACGCCATAAAGATCAAAAGGTATGACGTAGCCCTTCAGCTTCTCGACGCAGGAGCCGATCCAAAATTGTGCTATGAAGAAAAAGACTCTCCTTTGCTTGGTTTGTTCGGGATTTTGGTAGAGACCTACTATTTCGACATGGAGAAAGACGAAGAGAACAAAATAATGAATCTAGTCAAGCGTCTCTTAGATGCTGGTGACTCGTTGAACGAGGGCCCAGAAGATGAAGGTGAGTCTGTATTAATGCTAGCAGTTGGTACAGGCAGTTTGGGTCTGGTCGACATGTTGATCCAATCTTGTGGAGCAAACGTATTGCACCTGTCACCAAAGCGTCATCGAACTTGGAGGTTCGATGTGCTCAACTTCGGAGAACTAAGCGCTCTTGGAATAGCTGCTTCTTTTTATTCTGAAAAAGATGCCTTGGCTTGTGTAAAGAACTTGCTTAGGCACGCACAGCCATCGCACCCATAGATGGCTCCAGCCGGTTTTTGTAGCCCAGACGTTGCATTAGGTGCTGCTTCTAGGGGTCACAATGAAGTTCTGCACCTACTGCATAGTCTCGGATTGGACACTGCCATTGCTAACAGCAAAGGATTATCCCCTCTTCACCTGGGTGCCTACTACGGACATCTCGATACCTGCAAATGGCTTTTGAGTCATGGCGCTGTTGTCAACCCTCCCGAGCGCTCTGGGCAGCCGCCGTCGCCTGCCTATTTCGCAGCCCTCGAGAACTACCACAGCATCGTCGAGCTGCTGTTTCGGCACGGAGCCGACATGAGCATTGGCTTTATGGCTAGCGAATGCAAAAAATACAATTGTATCAGTTTCCGGAAGTACTTTCCTTTCCTTACTTTGGAAAACAAACAAAACAGGCAATCATCAACCGACATTTTTATCAACTTGATGGGCGCAACGATTATTGGAGCCGAGGACGATCGAACGTATCGATACTTAGCTGGCAATGGGGCCAGACTGCCCAAATGGGCCGTCTATTATGGGGCCTGCTTCCCACAGGATCTTGGACTTGTTCGTTTTGCTCTAGCAGAAAACGCCGATCCAAACTGGCGGGGACCAAATGGACGAACACCCCTACAAGCTGCTTTGACAATAGAGCATGAGAGTCTGAAAGGACTGTCAACTCAAAGATCAATATGCGTGAAAGTGGCAACAGAACTTCTCAGCGCTGGCGCGACCTTAGTCGGCGGGGAAGCCCAGCAAGCGATATTTCTGGGAGATTGGGGCCTCGTAGAAAACATCCTCAGACAAAGCCCCAAGGCGATCTGCCATCAACACGACTCAATGTCCATACTCGAGGCGGCGTTACTCAGCAAATCGAACGAGATGATACAGCATGTACTTACGTTGGAATCGCATGCCTACGACTCCAACGCTCTCTGTGCCGGTGTTCTCCTCGCCATCTCGGAAGGTAGAACAGATATTCTCGGTCAAATCCTGCGCAACCGTGAGCCATCACAAGATTCATTGCCTTTTGAGGGTTTGGCTGTAGGAATTGCAGCTTGGTCATGATGAAACGGAGATATTGGGCATGCTCATAGCCGGATTGCCAAAGACGTTAATTGCCGCCATACCGACATGGGAAGTAAGTTGGCCGCAATACCACCATGTTACTTCTACAAACGAACGACTTGAAAGTTTATTTTCCAGACCTATGCGACATATACAGCCATTCTGGCGTTACCGACATTTGCGTCTTGTGGATGGTTCCCCCTTGACCCTGGCTCTTTGGTCGAAAACATCTCTGGCCACACTTCTGAATCACAACTATCGCCCCGACAAGCTCACCATAGCCACGGCAGCTGCCAACGGAGATCTGGAAGTCTTAAAGACACTCTTACGTCTACCGCGACAGAATATAAGCCTGGATTAGATTGACGGTCCGCTTTATCACGCGATGCAATATGGCCACACAGACATCTTGCAGGAACTGATAACAGCTGGCGAAGACGTGGATGAGACCAAGAGCTTGATTCCTCTGGGACGTAGTCCTCTTCAAAAGGCTACGGATGACGGAAATTTGGCAATGTTTGACATACTTGTCAAAGTAGGTGCGAATGTCAACGGACCTGCAGCAAAGAATCACGGTGCGACTGCTCTACAACTTGCCGCAATCAAAGGGCGCCTAGGGCTTGCGAAGAGACTCATAGATCTAGGGGCGAACGTCAATGCTTCTCGAGCTGAAAAAGGCGGAAGAACCGCTATAGAGGGTGCAGCAGAGCACGGTAGGATCGATATGATTGCCTTCTTGCTGGACCAAGGCGTTCAGACAACTGGAGATGGCCGGCTTCAGTACTTGCGGGCAATCAAGTTTGCCGAGGGACAAGGACACTTGACTGCAGCAAGCTTGCTAAGGAATCACCGAGAATGGACTTTCCATGATAATCACTTGTGGGATAAGCTGAATGGCCTCCCGGAATGAGAAGACCTCCGGGAAGAAGATCTGGAGATGAGCCCCGGTTCAAAAGACCAGGAAGCTATCATCTCGGAAGGCGAATCAACTAGAGTCAGGGCGGAGGTGACAGCCGAGGAATCGTACCCAGAGTCCGTGGATGTCACAGATGCGTATTACGATGTGGCAATCGACACGGACTGGTAAGATCCGATCGAGACTTTCGAAGCAATAACCAAGGACCCCTGGCTTGGAGCTGATTGGTTTTAGGTCATTTTCGATTCGAAGGATGTGCATTTCTGGCTAGCTTTCCTCCTCAACATAGTTGATATCGCCTCCGAACATCAACTCGTCGTAAGCAACACCAGTCTATTGTCTATCCACTGCGACACACATGAATATGAGTTTGTTCATCCTGTAATATAAAGTGATTGTAATCCGAACGATCAAATTTGCCTTCTTCGATCTCTTTTATTTACACTACTTGTCTCTTTATCTCCATCTAGGAGAGTCTCTTGATACCTCTTTATTAGTCAACGTTTCGAACAGCATACTAAGAGTTCCAAGAGCCATCCCTTATGAATATCTAAGGTAGTGGGAGGTGTGTAATTGAGAAGAGCAAGAACGACATTCGAGTGCAGTTCCAACCCCACGACGACCGGAAGGCTAAAAATTGAGAGGCCACGAGGCAAAAGAACATGTAGCACGACCTGGTTTCGATCCAGGGACCTCTGGGTTATGAGCCCAGCGCTCTACCCCTGAGCTACCGTGCTTGTACTGCTTGATGAAAGTTGAGCGTTGATTGCGGTTTAGAAAGGCTGCGGGCAGAGTGAGTCATTTCCAAATCACTAGTTTCCTTACGAGTTGTCTCCGCTGTGGAAACAGCAAAGAGTCGGAAGGTCGGCGACGAGGACGGAGACGGGGCAAGCGGAAGAAGGGTCTCGTGAGATTACATCGCCTTAGACCAAAAGATTCGGGGGTATCGCCTCCACAACCTCCACTCATGCCGCGATCCCACACGGAGAACGAAACGGACAACTCTTCAACGAACCATTTGTAGTATTACACAGCGCTTCAATCATCAAACCCCTCAAACTCGTCGTCCTTCTTCCCACCCGCTGCCGCCGCCTGAGCTTGATTTTTCCTTCTGATCTCTGCAATCATCTCGTTCAGCTCCATGGCCTTGATCTTCTCTTCCTCCGTCATGGTCGACATGCGCTCGGCCTCCTTCTTGCGTCTCCTCTTCTCGCGGCGCTCCGTTCGCACGTCATCCCGCTCGGTCTGCTTGCTCCACGCCTCGTTCGTCTTGCGCTTGCGCTTGACCTCGTCCGCCGCCGCCGCCTTCTCGCCGTTGCGCTCCGCCTCCATCGCCGCCAGTCTCGCCGCCTCCCGGGTCTTATCCTTGTAGGAAAAGTTGTCCCAGTCGAAGTCCTCGTTTCCGAGCCACTTGTCGCCCTCCCAGTTCTTGGTCTCAGGCATGCGCGGTAACCGCAGCAGGCCCCACGCCTTGCCAAGGTCGGTCCAGTCAAGGTCCTTGGTTCGGAAAATGGAGGTCGTCAGGTGGGCGTTGTAGCTGCGCACCCAGCTCACGAAAGCCCGCTGGGCCTTATCGTGGAAGGCGCGGTCGCTGCGGAGGACGTCGCGGAATTTTTCTGATGCGGCGTTGGCCTCCTCTTCGGTGACGACGATCTCGGGTTTCATGAGGGGGAAGATTGGTGTCTTGCGGACCTCCAGGAAGGGGATATAGTCCTCCTCATGGCCGGGCTGCAGGAAGACGACCGAAAGACCCTTCCTGCCGGCTCTTCCAGCGCGTCCACTTCTGTGAATGAAGACCTTGGGATCTGAAGGAGGGTCAACCTGGCAGACAAAGTCTACCTGCGGGATATCCAAGCCTCTTGCTGCGATATCTGTGCAAATTAAGACGGACGGGGATACTGAGTTAACAAACTTGGAAAAACTCTTTTCTCTGGCCTTGGGAGGGAGCTTTCCGTGAAGAGGGACTAGCGTGAACCCTGACGGCATGATGGTAGGAAGAAGGTGCTGAAAGTAGTCGACGGCAGCACAAGTTGACAGGAAGACAATGCTC
Source organism: Colletotrichum incanum (assembly GCA_001625285.1). NCBI lineage: Eukaryota > Fungi > Ascomycota > Sordariomycetes > Glomerellales > Glomerellaceae > Colletotrichum > Colletotrichum incanum. Next base: position 12,528 of record LFIW01001251.1, read on the forward strand.
CTTTGAGGTCGCGGGCTCAGGTTTTCCAAGAGCTTGGCCAATGCTGGGAGCTTTTGACTTGCTGGCGTGACAAGGTAGGACATCTGCAAGCTAATGGGCGTTTTCCGGTCCTCGATAATCCCTCCGTCTTTCAGACTCTTCACCCTCACCGCGATCTTGACGGGATTTCTCAGACCAACAGTAATGATTTGGGAGACTGCTTCCGAAACAGAAGCGCTGAACAAGCCAGTTCTTCTCTGCTTGGGCAGATATCCCAATATCCTCTGAATGTCTTGCTTGAAACCCATGTCTAGCAGACGATCCGCCTCATCGAGAACCAGCAGTTCAAATGACGATTGTGTGCAGCGGACGTGGGGGGACGCGAGCAGCTCGACGAGTCTGCCTGGTGTCGAGACCAGCACATTGGGGGCGTGTCTGACGAAGAAGCTCAGATCTTGCTGTGTCGTAGTCGTTCCGCCTACGAGCAATTGAGGGACAATGACAGGGACCGAAGTGTCGGGGCGCTTCTCATCCTCTTTGAGGAAGGGTAAAATCTCGGCAGACGGGGGATGGAAGCCAACGAGGGACTGGAGGACGGTATGGATCTGGATGGCGAGTTCGCGGGTCGGGGAGACAATAATGGAGAAAACGTGGCCGCGCTTTGTGGGCTCATCGAGGCGCATAAGCTTCTGGACGATGGGGAGAAGGAAAGCAAGCGTCTTGCCGCTGCCCGTGACGGCCTGCGAGGTTGTCAGTATAAGGCCCTGATTTTGCAGACGGTATTGTCCTTACCTCCACTACGACGTCCTTGTTCCCGAGGAATTGCGGCAGACATGCTGCCTGGACAGGCGTCATGCGTTGGAAGCCCTGGCTGGAAACGAAGTCGAGGATCCATCTTCGCCAATGTTAGTAGAGCGCGCGTGTCGCGGAAGGGGTGCTGGGCTTTCGTACTCGGCCAAAGGAGGCGTAAGTCCTCGCCAGGACCGAGGGTCCTTCTTTTTCTCGACGGGAGCCATCGTGAAAGCTCAATCAATTGGCTTATACAAGGTTCGCGAACACGTTGAGATCAGCGAAAGTTCGCGCCGCGGAGGACTTCGATACTGTCCGAGCTGGAGGGACTGATGTCCGAGAACTTTTTTCGTTATCGCTATCGATAGAGTTGCCTATCGATACGTACTTTAGCTCGTTATCGATAGCTGATGTATGCGTGGCCCCACTCTTTGACGTCCAGTGACAGCCTTCAAAGTCTCCTTGGCGCCATGTCTTGTCTGACCGCCCACGGACAAAGACAGAGTGATATCATCCCGTCAACCACCCTACTGTCCTCAGCCACTCCGAGTCACGGATTCCGCGGTCGCACAAGCACACACTGGTGTCGCCGAGCCTTGACATCCCCCAAACTCTCAGCCATTGATTTTGCGCAAGCCCAGCGCACTTGGCGGTGTGGGAACCCAGGAATAAAATGTCTCTCCTGTGGTATACCATACATCGAAGCGGAAAGACGGTGACTAGTGCGCCGACCAAACCCGCCGAGGACCCTCGCCTGAGAAAGACATGGAACCGGCGGGACGGCCGGAGATGGCTTCACATGCTTAAAGAGGTAGCCCAGCCCAGTTAAAAACCACCGCAAATTGAATCGTACCAAAGACCCCTGCAAACTGGACTTGACTGCTCCCGGCAGCCCGTCCCTCCCTGGTCGCGTGCACCAGACAGTTTGGAAGTGGGATTCGGGGCGCTGGTCATTCGGGCCTCGGCACACTGTGCTGCGGGTTATTTAGACTGCGGGTCGTTAAAAGTCGTCATTCCCTCTCTGGTTGATCCCTGTGTTGAAGGACGCTTGTCGAGTTTGACAACTGATTGAAGACCCTGAAATTGCAAAGTTGCGAGCCTTATTCGAAAACAGGCTTTAGTATAGGCAGGAACAATATCGGAGAACGAATTGCAGTCCCTCACATCGTATCGTATCTGGCATAATACTCGTGTGTAGACCACCCGCAGGCAGGCGAGTGGCTTAACCAAGGTACAGTGCGGCCGCTACCCGTGCACAGTCTGGATACGTCGCCGAAAGTACTCGGTACTTTTGGCTGCGAAAAATCCTCACCACGGCATTGGCACTGGACTCGCAGCACAACAAGACACCGACGATCCGGTCCAAACTCCTCGTCTTGAACACATGTCACGCTGTCTGCTGACCGACCGCATGTCTCCGTGGTCCTCTTCTCCCCCGTCCCTGCCCGGCTCAACATGCGGCGGAGTTGCTCTCTGCTGCATCCTCAAACATCACCCTGGATCCAATAACACAAGTAGCCTCCAAACCCGACTCCCAGGCCCAGCATAGCCAGAACCATACTCGCCCTTCACGTTTCGTCGACACCCGCGCCCGCGCCGCCTCAGCCTCCGCCGCCCTGGCCCCCCACGACTCCCGCCTATCTAGAAGAGATAGACATCTCCACTCCTCACTCTGGCCGTTCCGACTCCTCTTACCCCTTCAACGCATCTTCACAGGAGTGGTCGCCTGTCCTGCTCTCCCGCCCTTCTCCTACACCATGTCGTCCGTCCGCGCCGTCCCCTCCACGCCGCGTGTCATCTCCCCCAGCCCGACACCATCAGAAATCGATGCAGCGTCGCAAGATAACTACTTTGGCCCGGTGACGAGATCCGCGGCGAAGAAGCGGCGTGCCACCCCTCAACCGTTAGAGGAGCGGGCGGAGGAGGATGACTACGAGCCGTCAACGATGCGCAGGTCGCGCACGAGAAGCCGCTCGCCCATCGAGTCCCGCCGAATCACCCCGATGACTTCGGTCAAGTCGCAGAGCAAGAGAGGCAAGTCGCCCGTCATCCCGAGCGAACCGATCACGAACGACGTCACCGCCGTCAACGGCGAAGCGAATGGCAACGGCAAGGCCCCGACCGCCAACGGCCACCTGGCCCCTCCGTCAGCCGCGCCCGCCGGATGGAGCTGGCGAGACTTCAGTCGAAGCCCCAGCCCGCTGGGCTTGATACCGATCCACAGGAAATGGCGGACATTTGTACACAAGCACGAGGTGCCTAGGAAGGTCCTGCACGTCTCGATCGGTTTCTTCACTCTATGGCTTTACGTTTCGGGTATCCAGACGAGCTCAGTTGCACCGTGGCTTTTCGCCGCGCTGATGCCCATCACGACCGCCGACTACCTCCGTCACAACTACGCCTCTTTCAACCGCTTCTACGTCTCGGTTCTCGGCGCGCTGATGCGCGAGAGCGAATACGCTGGATGGAACGGTGTCATCTTCTACCTGCTCGGCGCGTGGATCTCGCTCCGTTTCTTCCCCAAGGACGTCGGCGTCATGGGCATCCTCCTGCTCAGCTGGTGCGATACCGCCGCCAGCACCTTTGGACGTCTTTACGGCGCCTACACCCCGCGCATCCGCCGCGGCAAGTCTCTTGCGGGGTCGTCGGCGGCTTTCCTGGTCGGCGTCATTTCATCGTACTTCTTCTGGGGGTGGCTTGCGCCGAGAACAGGACCTTTCCCTGGTGACGAGAATTATCCCTTCATGTTCACCGGAGCGCTGCATTTACCCCGCACCATCGCAAGCGCCGTGGGGCTCTCTGATGCTCAGGCCACCATCACCGGACCGTTAGCGCTCGGAGTCATGGGTCTGTGGTCCGGCTTTGTGGCGGCCGCCAGCGAGGTGGTGGACATTTTTGGCTGGGACGACAACCTGACGATCCCGGTCCTCAGCGGGGCTGGTATTTGGGGATTTCTCAAGATCTTTGGCTAGAAGGCTGCGGCCGTTGAGAATAGACGGGCGGGAAGAGAGTCACTACTAGCCTATCGATGCTAGCACACACCGATGGCAAATGAGGGGATCATGAGGGGAAAGAGGTTGGAAAATGCGCGCGCCCTCTGCCTCGTGTCAACGGCTGGCATGGCGTTCTAACTTTGCATGATTAATCGGCGTTCATATCGTGTCCACGGGATAGGAGATAAGGGGAGTCGGGGCGGGGCATGGTATAGCATGGTATGGCATGCGAGGACGGCCGGGACGAGGAAACATACCATCATCACAAGAACAGGTATTTAGTTTGTACCATTTTATTTTCATTTTGACGCCAGTACAGGAACAACGGATCTAAGGAACTCAAGGACGTATGGAAACCCAAGGGTACATAATGGTAGCTGCTATTACAAGATAACGAGAATCATCAGAGCTCCCGTCCCCCATCTTCACTCTTTTGTTCCTTGTTGCTCTTCACACCTTTCGCCTCTGCCCCCTCACTTGCCTTCTCTCTGACATGCATTTTCGCGCGATGATACCAATGCAAGGACAAGGCCTCGATAAGTTTGTGGTGATCCGGGACCATCTGAGCGGTCAAGCATCATCACTACCTTAGCGTCCCTGGAGAGGGCCACAAGAAGGATCGACGTCGTGGTGTGCGACTGTTAAGTTCGACGATGGTTCTTGGCTTCCCGAAGAGAAACGAGGATACTGTGTCATGGCTTGATGAGACTGGGACTTGTAAGTGAGGGATGAGCGCGGAGGAGCATCTCGACAGGAAGCGCAACATCGGTCGGACGATATCCAAGTTTTGTTCATCGGGGGTTCGTCACACCACAGCAAACTGCACCCAGCGAACAAGTGTCCAGTCTGTCCAGGCTGGCACAGCTGGGGCCAAGAGGGACTGGGCTGACAGGTATTTTCGGCGTGTTTGACGCGGGCAGCTGCGTTGGTTGCGATGTCGTGCATCCGGTGGATCTCTCGTTTATGTATGCTTGCTTTTCTTTGCCCTGCTTGTCGCCTCACATGGGGCTTTTCATGGGCACCGCCTCTGGCTTTAGCGATGTTCCGAGGTATGGCAACAGTGGCCTCGAGGTCTACGAGGAGATTACACGAAGCGTAATTGCTGGGCGACACATGAGACTAAGTTAAAGGTAGAGGTGATATGGACGTGGAACATGAGGGACACCGAAGCACTGCGCAGTTAGGAGGGGAATCCACGGCATAGCCCGTCGGCTGATATTAGGACGACCTGACACGACGGTCAATCCGTACAGGATACGGGAGTGCGGTACTGCGGTGCACGCTTTGCTGTGTTGCCCTCTTGCTCCGGATGGCGTGGCGTGGCGTGGGCGTGGCATCGGCCGCATTCTGCATCGTGCATTTAGGGCTTGAACTCGTCGTGGTTTTTTCTATTATATTTTTTTTTTTTTAGGGGAGAAAGAGATTTCGTTTGGATGAGAATAGAAGACTCCTGCGAGGATGGCCCTATGGGTGATGAGCACCCGGGAAAGCGTGAGAGATGGGGAATGCAGAGGGACATGCGAGTGTATCTACGGGATTGGCGATGGCGTCGATGGGAGGTGAGTGAGTAGTGACATGGTGGGGTTTGTGGGCGAGATATGTCCAGCCAAGCGCTAGGATGTAACGTCGACGTCTTTTTGACGGCCTTGGGCTGATCGATGAATGGTGGTGGTGAAGGGCCTGGGTTAGGATGTTCGATGAATGCCAATGGCTCTGCTGCTCGCCCTTCCCTTGGGAGTCAAGGTAGCTGTTCGATGAGAAGAGAGAGGTCGTTGTCCAGTAAAATGGTGCCCCATCATCAAGCAGCCCTGTTTGACTGCAGCTGCATCTGCGCTCACGTCCCGGTTCATGCCATGGCATGTTGCGGTACAGGAGAGGCAAGCAAACCAACGCCTTTTGTATAAGGTAGGGCAAAAGAGGCGTGTGGGTGTGGCTCGGCATGGCTTCTCCCACCCTTCATCGTCTTTCTCGAAATACCTGTTCCTTGTGGTCTACCCGGCACATTACATGCCCATATCTGTACAGCAGCATGGGCAACAGCAGGATGGAAGGGAGACGAAGCAGGCCCCCGATGGATGTGTGCTGTTGGTTCCCAATCCCGTATCCAATTCTCATGCTTCGCGCAACCTCGCAATGCCACCAAGTTACTCATGGCCACGTTCATTGTGACAAATGGGAGGAACATGGTGATGAGAGTGGTTCTGAATCGAGCCCAAGGAAGAAGGTTTGGTGGGCACGTTTTCCGTCGCACAGACCGTTTCCGTTTCACTTGTCACCGCTCTGTTTCTTACTCAGGTCCCTAGTTCTCACCTCACCTCGTCTCTTTCTCTTTCTCTCACCTTTCCTATTTCCCGTCCCTTTACCACAGAACATTTAGCATTGGCATTGGCATGGTCATGGCAGCGCGGGCGCCAGTCAAGTCCGGGCGGAACCTCGGAACCCGGTGACGGGTGGCCGGGCGGGCTCATTCTTGACCAGTGCCCCACGGTTCGTCTTCCGATTCACTCGCGAAGTTCTTGTCTCATCAGTGGCGTAGAGACTTGACTGTAGTTAAAGTCTTGCAACCGAAGGATTGGATGCTGAATCACTCGCACTTGTCCATGCAGTCCCCAAGCCCAGATGAGAGATCTCGGCCTATGGGCGATGCCTGGGTACGTTAGCCTCGCTACCTGCTCAACCGTGATTTTCTCCGGGGCCGCCCCGGGACGACTATTGGTGCCATGACTGTCATTCAGAGTCCCTACTGCAACACTAGCCGACTAGTCGAGTTCGAGAATGGTCGTCAAGAACGCCGATTCCTCTTCTCTTGTCTGACTGAGTGCCGTTGAGTGGAGGTGGAGCCCTCCCTCGGCGCGCGAATCGCATGGTGGTTAACCTGGAGAGTCATTGCGCCTCCCCCTCCCTTTTCTCGAACATCCGCACCCAGAACCTGGGACTTCCTGTCCGGCTCCGGCTCGAGACCCGGCAGGGCCTTGACCTCTCTTTTTCGATGAGGTCGTTCTGCCTGGTGTTGCGAGCGCCTATCCGTTTTGACACCGATTATTTCTTTTTGCCAGACTATGCGGCAAGTCCAGACGTCAGACCGCTCCTGGGATGGCCCTGGCAAGCACCCTCCGCAGCCCGTTCCCCTCCATTCAGAGAGCATGCCTCTCGGCCATTTCGCGAACGCCGTTCGTCATCCGGGGGACACCTTGCGTGGGGCATCTCGGGTCCTTGCCGGCCAAGAGAGGGCCAGAGGCAGCCTGGTGAACCACGGTACCGTCCGCCAAGAGGAAAGTCATGGAACCCATGGATGCGGTTAGCGGTGGTCAACGGAAAGCTGATGATTGATGAGCACGGCCGTTGTCTGTCATGCCCGCATCACCCCTGCGGCGTACATACATACGACTTACATGTCTTCAACTGACGATCCCACTCACACGGGGCGAGTAGGTTACAAATGTCGTTTGACGGGCTTGGAGCTGCCTACAGGAAACGGGCATCTCGGGTTGCAGGTAGTAGGTAGCGGGTATGCCTTGTTAGATGCCTTGCCATGCTCATGCTCATGTTCATCATCGTTGCATCTGAGGGTCCACCCCGGTACCCAGTCCGCAATCACCAGAACATCCCTTCACCAGCCCAGTGTCCCGAGGGGGTCCAACTCCCATTCTGATTTACGGCGTATCGCAACAGCGGCGCACGACACGCACCGCAGTAAGGCTCACGACCTGCTGCGGACACACACACACACACACACACACACACACTCAAGGAATGGGGGTGACGCGAAGCCAATGCGCCGCTAGATCAGATGGGAAAAGGCCCGCCGTCCATTGATGGCACCTGTAACTGATGACATTAGGCAGAGAGAAGAGGGGTCTCGGTCGTTGTGGTGGGTGACGGATCCGATGATGGCGATGATGAAGGTCCCTTTTCTTCCGTTTGTTCCATTGGGTTAAGATGGTTTGGGACCTTGGGTACCTTTGCGTTTGGGTCGAATTTTCGGGCTACCTCTCGCTCACTCACTCTCACTCTCACTCTCTTGCTCAGCATTGGGCGTAAACTGTCAACACTTTGTCAACCGTCAACGGCTGACGATGACGGAGTTAGGCGAGCACTTACACCGCCGTTCTTGGAGCTGCGCGTGTAAGATCTGCCCAGCTGATTGTGCTCGGTGGGCGGTTCTTACACTTCCAACGGCCAGGCCAACAGAAACGCCTTTCAGATACGGCTATTTCTCAAACGCAATTTCGTTTCCTCGAGCTCACATGCGATGCACCTCAAGAAGCTCCGCCTTTGCGCATACACGTACTTATACATGCGCTTCAGAGATGCATCCACCCCCCCCATCATCGTAGGCCTTTGGATGGGGGCATTTGGGCCTTGGTACAACGAACTGGGGGGGAGAGTGATGGAGTTCCATGCTCCTCTCCCCTCTGACCCTCCTCCTCGCATCGGTGACTGAAGCATTCGGCGGGGGCGAAATTCCAACGGGTCGGCGCCGCTTTTCAGCAATTATCGCCAATGAAAACTCACAAAAATCATGTTGATTAAGCCGACAATGGCCCCGGTCGACGCTCTCTGCACCTGGTGCATCTTCCAAAGGGCCAGGGTGGGAATGGCAGGGGGGGCTCATTGGGGAGCCCTGCCGATGCCCTGAAGGTGTCCTCTTCAGGTACTATAGTACTTCGGAGATTCTGGAAGTGGTCCTTCTTTTGCACCAATTGAAACTTTGGAAAGTAAATATTAATCGAGTCAATCAGAGGAAAGAGAAGAAGACGGTGTAACGGAGAGTGTGAGAGAGCGACCGAGTGATCAACCCAGGAGACCCAATGGGGGCGGCGAGAACTCCCGACCAATGGAAAAACAGTCGCAACGTGAAAGGGACGTTTTAAAAGTACTTGCAGGGGGAGGAATAGAATAAAAACAAAAAAAGGATTAAAAAAAAAAAGGTCCTGGTTCCCATCTTGACAACGCATCACCACATAAAATGCCCGAATCTGCTGCACTTCTGCCTGACCTGACGCCCAGACTCAACCACAAAAGATACATTCGATGCCAGCCACATCCGCACGGTTTCAGTGGCAGAAAGCATCACCGTCTAGAGTGACCTTCCATCGTCCTCTTGACCCTTTTATCCAAGGCGATCAACATGGGGGCGCTTTTTTATCCTGCCATTCCCGCGTCCCGATACTCTCGAGATGTGGCTCGCGCAGTCCAACGAGACGACGACACGAGCTGCGTGGGAATGGAATCCCCACGCCGCTTTTAATGCGTATCAAGTGGTTGCTTGGCTCGGCTCTTCTTGGGGGATGTATTGAATTTGTCCTCGTCTCGCATTTTATCGCCGTGTCTTGGCCGTATCGTTATGGAAGATGTAGACGATACCACGTACATTGGGGAAAACGCCAGGTTCGTTCGCAATTGCGAACGAAAGAAAACGGAGAGGAGAAACACCCCGGTCTGACTTGCCCCGTTACATTCCCATTTTCCCATCCCATCTCATCATTCTATTTCACTGTCCTGGCCCAACCCACCATGCCCCTGCCCTATCCTATACTGACGTCTCTCTTGATTCCTACCCCAGCCTATCCTCTTCCAATCCATCCCATCCCATCCTCGTTAGCCTGGCACCCTCGTTGGACCATAGTCTCGATCCACGTCGGGTCCTGTTACTTCCCCGTAGTCACGGCTTTCCCTAAACGTCTTGACGTTTGGCCATCCTCTCAACCCCCAAGTTCCCTCGTCTCCCTCCCGCGTGTCTCCATTTTCCCGCCCTCTTCCTCCAAATCTATTCGTCACGAATCAGGACATAACCACCCCTCGCTCCCCTGGACGGCGGATATCCCTTCGGCTTGCGTCTGACTGGACCGATATCCCATACGACCCGCATAGCACCTCCGTCATACGTAGGCTCTTATTCCACCTCCCGTCTACGGCCATGGCGTGTGTGTCCATAGGAAAGCAGGCCGTCGTCTTTCGACCCCGGGTTCCTCGACAAACGTTCCGTCGACCTACACCTCTCCGGACCACACGCACACGTCTTACACCCACACCACACCTCGCACACCTCGGCCCCTTTGGAGCTAAAGCACACTCTACCTTCTTGACACCGCACCGCATGGGCGTGGGCGGAACTCGAAGGGGCCCAAAGAACCCTTCACACCATGGCCGTCCCTGCTCACAGAGCCCCATGCCCCTGGCTTGCAAGTGCAGCCCATTCCATCCTTGCCTTAGTCGGTAAAGTCGTGTGGGAGAAGAGATGTACTCTGGAGTCGCACCTCCCTTGCCATGGGTCCATCACATTAATCACTGCATGTCTCTTCGTCGCCGTTTTACACGACATACATGGCTTTTCTCAACCCACATTCTTGTCTCGTCTCCTGCTCTTCGCCAACCTGCGCCGGCCAAGTCCGTGCCCTGTTGGCTTACCAGATTGTTTTTCTTCCTCCGTTTCTCTTCTTCTTGGTCCTAGGCTATTCCTCATTTTCACCTGGGATCTTCCAGACAGATCCATTGCCCCTTCCGGACCACCCATCCTCCATCGTGGGCTGCTCCACCAATACAACCCATGGTAGTCGCCCCTCGGCATATGCAGACACCTTGCTCGCTTTCTTTCTCTCTTTTGCCTTCGAGACTTGCCGTTTTTACTTTCCTCTTGATTTATGAAAACTCGGCCTGCAGATGGAGCCAGTTCGCTTCCCTGCCTCATCCTCGTTGGCCAATGGATTCGTCCCTCACCCTCCCACCACTGTCCGCTACCACCCCCGATGCCCACACCCTCAACATCCAACTGCTTCGTAGTTGGATATCTCTCATTTTCTCTCACTTCTCCCCCGCGGTCCCATATGTCCATGAGCAGGCGACGCGGGTGAAGACAGGGTTCAGTCTATGCCACTTCCCTGTCACTAACGCACAGGCTAGCCAGGCCCAGGCAGGTCGACTGGCTGCCGCTCTATCACGGTTACCGTCGTCGTCGTCTGCGACCCCTTTGCTCTCATCATCCCATCACATCATGCCCTTGGACCATTCTGTCCGTTCGCCCTTTGGTGGGCCGGGGGCCACCGGCTCTTGATGAAGCCATGGCTTGTCATCGGACGAATCGAGGGCTTGATTGTCTTATCCCCCCAAAGACATAGAGATGGAGTCCGAGGAGGGTCTGGGGGGAAAAAAGTATAAAAGGGCACATCTTGAGCGGTTGGATTCTGTTCACTTCTTCTTCCTTTCCCATCACAGCTCTATATCGTCTTCAAGACTTTCAAACAGCTTCTCACAATTCTCCTTCTTTGCAAAACAAGCAACTTCCTTGCACACTCTCGAGTCTTACCGAGTGCCGCCATCCCCAGTCCACACTCGAACTTAGTCATCCCTTGTTTGCTCCAAACAAGTTCCCACACTCGCACATACACACATACACGTCACGCCTTCATCGTCGACTTGTCCGGCTCTTAGCTCGCCCATCATGTCTTCCCACTACAACTCCCACTATTCCCTTCCCATGCCAGTCCCCGCCCACAAGGGCCAACACTACCCAAGCTACAGCAGCACCTACTCCGTTTCGCCCCCAGAGACCGACGAGTCCGTCAGCTCTGGCACCGGTCCTTCTTACAGCAACAGCGGCTACTCTGGCGGCTACTCGGTCGCCAACTCCAGCTACGCCGGTAGCAACAGCGGTGACTTTGAGAGCACCCACCACTCGGCGAGCGGTGTTGACTTCAACGACTACATGCAGGACCGCTTCGCCCAGACCTTTGACCCCATCCCCCTCGACCGCAACATTGCAGTCCAGGCGCAGACGTAAGTGTTTCTCAATGATGATCCGCGGACTTCGAGTGGTGCAAACCAAACGAAACAAATGGCTAACGGGGAACACGAAAATAGTTCCGGAAAGCTCAACGCAAAGCACCGGGAGCTGTTGGAGTTGCAAAAGAAGGCGCAAGCCCGTCTCGCAAAGACGCGCGAGCGCTTCAACGAGGGCTACCGCGACGCTCAGGACGTGCGCGCGGACCTCGAGTGGACGCAGAAGAAAGTCTCGTAAGTGTTGAGCTCTTTGCCTCCCGGGACTCCGAGAGCCGTGCAATTCCCACACTACCCAGGGAAGAAAGAAAAAGAGAAGAAAAAGAAAGATCGATCCGGCAATTTAAAAAAGCATCCCCACGAACCAGCGGGGAAGGTTTCCCAGATTGCCGGTGTGGTTACAATCGGGGAATATGAGAGAGAATGAACTCTGCGAGATCTGAGACAATGCGGCTAACACGCGGACCTTTTTTTTTCGCAGATCGCTCAAGAGCAAGACTTCTCGCAAGCACACGCACGAGTACAACAAGGCGCGCGCTCGCTATCCCTCGCCCGAGTATTAGAAATCCTGCTGGTTTCTGGTGTTCTGCTGCGACGGCGAGTTCCGCGATTGAGTTGTCGGCAAAACTCTCGGCCGCGCGAAATCGCCGACGTTGAAAAGACGGCGTGGGCGTCTTTCAGCCTTACGATACTACTTTCTTCTAGCGTGTCATTTTCAACTACTACCAAAAAGTTCCAAGCTCGAGCCGTCAACACCACCCTATGCACCACCACAAAACGCATGACATCCATACATGCGGCACTCATCCCTGCCGACGGCACCCGGCACTGCAGGAACAAGAGAGAAGCGAGATACCAGATTTCCGGAGATTTACTTTGCATTTCGCTGCGTTTGATGAGCGCACACCTCCCTCCATCTCCGCTTGTTTACTTAGGTTTTTTTTTTTTTCTTGGGTACATATTGGGCTGGCAAGGGAGGGGGAAATGGAGACAGGGGCCCTAGGCGAACCTGACAGCCGGGACGGGTTGACGCGCAGCGGCACGGCGCGGGGCGGACATGGGTGGGTGGCCGCTTAGCCCGCCCATCTCACGCTGCTTTTGCGAAGACCTCTGGCGGCGGCGGCGGCAAGCTGAGAGCAGGGCAGGGTCGAGCGTGTGGGTTGACGAGGAGATTCCCACGCAACCGGGAAGACCTCCACACGCATGCATCATCTCCCCCAGATTTGGCGCCGCCCCTGGCTGACGCAGGGCTGTGGGGTTCCGCCGTCCTTTGAACCTTGCCCGGGGGAGGTTTGTTGCACAGGACGATAATGAGACATGATTGGACGAGTGGGAAATGATCTGGGGCGGTTTCTTGTAGTTAAAAAAAAGTACACACACACCCTCCCTACGGGGGGTGACGAGGCCAGGCCAGGACAAGCGCCCCGGAGGGGGGGGGGGGGCTGTAGTAGCCTTTTGAGGGTCCTCCCAGAGACCGACAGACCGGTTCGGTGGAGACGGGGAAACCAGGCGAGGAGGTACCAAAATGTGGCATTTCTGTAGGAGGCGCTTGTCCTTTTTGGGGCGGTGGGATATTGCTCTTTCGGGAAGGGAGACGACAGGGACAACGTGATGGTTCTCCTAGGCCGGCGGGGATACTGTTCCTCTGACCCCCTGGCGGTTCTGTAGCGACGATAGGGCGTTGTGCGTCATGGTTCGTAGTCATATATCGTAAGCCCTTCTTGTTCAGTCGTGGTGGTCCCTAGCCGGGGGCTGCTGTCCACGATATATCCACCGTAAAACCACCGTCGTGGTTCGTAGACGCCCGTTCTGCCACCGTAACAGCCCCCCGGGTCCTGGCCAGGCCTAAGGGGGGACCTCTGAAGCCGAGCGATGTATCATGTGATGAGACGCGGTGTCTTGTCGTCATCTAGTCCGGCCAGGGGTATCACGTGATATTGGTGAAGTTGTCGGTGAGTTATATGTCGTCGATATGCCGAAGGTGACAGGGGCTGCTGGATGGATAGTGTCCATACCATTGGGGTGAATGGATAAGATAATCCTCTCATCCCATGTGCTTCCAGCCCGGACCAACCCTCGCCCCCTTTACATTATCGGCAATCCCTCCAACAATGACCCTCAAGCCGTCTGAGCCTGGCCTCTAGACACCCAAGTCCCCCTCGACTGGACGCCAGCCTTCTTCTCCAGCCTCTCCCACGGGTTCTCGTTCGACGCGTGGTCGTAGTACCCCTCCCACCAAGGCTTCCCGTCATTCCTCTGCTGCTGTTGGTATCCCTGTCGGCCACGGGGCTGATGGCCAGCAGCCTGCTCAGGCAGCTCCCTCGTCGGCATGGCCGTCGGGGCGGACCCCATCTCCTTGCCCCACGACGCGTCGGGACGCCTGGGCAGCGCCGAAGAGGGGGGGAGGGAGATGCCCTGCGCTTGCGGGGCGGGAGTTCCTTCTGGCGGACCAGACACGCCGGAGGCGGCGACGCCGCCACGGGTGGATAGCTCGTCGATGAGGCTCTGCGCGTGGGCGAGGGCCGGCGCGATGGTCGGGTCGGAGTAGATCCTGGCGCCGCCTTCTTCGGGGTCTTGGTCTTCTCGCTCGCCTTCCGCAGTGACGGCGGCAGCGGACCCGTCGGCGACGTGGTCGTCGTCGTCGTCGAGGGCTATCTCGTCGGTGTTGGTTGGTGGCGCAGCGGGCGTTTCGGTGGACGGGGCGCGCGGCGCGCGGGCCGCGAGGGCGGTCTGGTTCGCGCCTGTCGCGGCGACAACGGGGGCGCGGGCGGAGGAGTGGCCTGCGAAGGCGGAGGAGACGGCGTCGGTGCGGTGGTTGTATTTGCGCTTCTTGGCGGCGGGCTGGGTGCCGAAGGAGGCGAAGCCCATGAAGGCGGCCATCTCGGGGTCGATTTCCGCGGCGACGTCGTGGTCGTCCATTGTGGCGGTGAGCGATCGGTCGGTCGCCGGGTGGTTGTCGGCGTGGTGCTACGGGAGGGTAGGTATGGAGAGGTTGCGACGCGATGACGTTGGAAAAAAAGAGATCTCGAGTACGGAGGTAAAAGAAAAAGAGACAAGCTCGTGAGGCGGATAGGGAAATGGGGAAGAAGAAAAAAAAGGAGGAGCTTTGGGCGCGGGAAGATCCGTGGTGTGCGAAAAGGTCGAATTAAGACCCCTGTCCGGCACTGGGGTCGGTTACTTTCAGCCTCGTGGGGACGGGGGGGACACAGCTAAGAAGTCGGGGTCCAAAAGATTATGAGTTTGGGATGGACATGACGACGAAAGTGAGGGCGGGTGCGGGTATTTGCGGCTGTTAGACGGCCTATAAGATTCAACTGTTCACCGCGAATCAGAATCCCGACGCGCGAAAGTCACAGTTGGGGAATTTGGAGAGAGATTTGATACTCAATGGGGAGGGGAAATGTTCGAGTCTCAGTGGCCGGGCCGCTGACATCATTTGAAACGCGACAACCCCTGGCGCGGATCCCGGAGCTTGGGGCGATGGTTTGCGCTCGTCTTTCGACTTCATGCCATTGCTTTCCGCGTACCTCTCCTTTTTATACCCTGCATAACACGACCAGCTTCTGTTCAATTTGCTTCTGGACAGCTTTGCAAACCAATTGGTTACTATCGCGCTGCAGATAACCTGTCAAGTGCCCTCGCCTCGTGTCAACAGAGCTCCACACAAGCTCCACAAGGGTTCTCACACAAAGCCCATCACCATGGCCTCCCCTCCAACGACCGTAGCCCTCCGCTCCCCCTCCAAATACACGCCCACCCCGCCGTCAACCTTCTCCGCGCCGCCCGTCGACTGGCTCCTCCGCACATGGTCCGTCACGCACTCGACGCTCGCCATGTGGCGCGACGCCCGCAACGTGCGGATATCCTACGCCGCGCTCGACCCGAAACCCGACGGCACGGCGCGCATCGACGACCTCGTCGAGTACGAGTCCAACAAGACCGCCTCGGGGGGCGTCAAGTCCGTCAAGGGCATCGACACCGCCTCCAAGGCCGGGGACACCTCGGCGTGGGACTGGAGAGGCAAGGGGTGGCTGTTCTTTGTGGGCAGCCATTGGGAGGTCCTCGGGTGGGGGGAGCGGGAGATCGCCGGCGGGGAGAGGGAGAGGTGGGTTGTTACGTGGTTTGCGCCGACGGTGTTTACCAAGGAGGGCGTCGATGTGTACTGTGACCGGAAGGAAGGGCTGAGCGAGGAGGGGTACAAGGAGGTTCTGGAGGGGTTGAAGGGGTTGGAGGCGAAGGATGTGGTCCAGATGGTTGAGAAGGACATGCAGCCGGTTGACATCTCTCTGCCGTGGAAGGAGACTTGAGCGGGTGTGTGGGGTGTCAGTGTTCTCGACGGTCGGGGTTTAAGGATTTTATGTGTCTCAACAACTATCTAACCGGGTTGTAGATGATAATAAGATAATGGGAGCCATTTTTACTTCTAAGTCAAGTCAGTTGGAGGTTGCTGACAAGTGCCTGTTTGGGAGAAGCCCTGTAGTCCTGTTATTGAGGACATCCTTGCCTTGCCTTGATGAACATGTGAGGAGGTTGAATGTCACTACATTGATAGGATTCCCTATCCGGGCTGGTATGTCTTTGACCTCGATGTTCATTGCTTGAGCTTGTCTGCGGATGGATAAAATCGATGTTTCCCTTTGAGCTTTGCGTGTAATACAGGTCTGCAACGAGTAAGAAGAAGTCTGTGAGTACGTTTCGAGATTATTGAGGTGTCGTCAGAACGATTCTCGGCAGCTCACTTTACCTTTACCTCACTCTTCCCAGTTTCCCGTTGTCCTTGACCCTTCCGTACTCTTATCCTGAATACCAAGAAACTTTAGCAACCACCTGGCCACGCACCTATCCTCGCTCAACTCTCAGGTCTCTCGTTCTCCAATGCGGTCTCTTCACAGTATTCACGCTATCCAAATAGCCAAACAGCTTGAGATGCTGCCGTCCAGCCCCCAGGTTTGAAACCCCGAGATGAACTCCATAAAAAGGTTCATCACAGTGGACTTGGACAGACGAGCAATAGACCAACATCGCGTTTTGAGATTACCACTAGCCCGTCGACCCAAGGAGCATCTGGATACAGTACTCGCGTGGTACAAGCGTTCTGACTGTTACATAGCTCTGGAATTGCAGCATCTAGCTTGTCTCGGCTGTCGTGGTCGTGGTCTGGCTTCAGGTAGGACTACTGGGTCCTGAAGGATAGGTGGTCAAAGATGACTTACACAAGCACGGTTGGTCCGAGGGTTGGTGACGGTGCTGAATGTTGTTGGCTTGCTCTGATGTTCTTGTGAGATTGGATGAAACAAAGTGGTGCTGGGAGGCTGAGAACTTAAGATTATCGCTTTTTCCTGTTTGTGGGTTGATGCTATGGCCTTTGTCGTCTACGACTGTGCAATGTTCAAGGATTGTAGAGGCTGGTGTCTTATTCTTTGTGTAGCGATGCGTCTCTATTAGGATTGTGCCTGGCTGAATTTGAATCTGCAAGTGGATTATCGCAATCGCTCCCGCGCGTGGCAACATTGTGACCAGGTGGTAGAAGAGCACAGGCACGAAGAGGACGCGAACACGGACTGTAAAGACACATATTCAATTTCGACTTCTTGATTTACCATTACCATTATCTCCCGCGGGTAAATAGTCAACGAACGAATTAAGTATACTACAAGCCCGTCCAACCTGGTCATGCCAATCTTGGGTATCGTCTCCAGAACAGGCTGGTGTCCTTCCTTCTTCATCCAGCAGGCCACCCCTATTGATACAAGTACATGTTCTCTTTTTTTGTGTTTTTGTCGTGTTTGAGTCGTCGCAAAAGGGTATTTGAAAATCAATCGTGCCGAGCATCGTGAAGCGCAAAGGGGTATGGCGTCGCAGGAAAAAAACAATCATCGTGAAGTGGTGTCAGCCGTCAAGGGGCCGGCTTTAGTGAGACCAAGCTATTCCTCCCACGACAATCTCAAGTCAGCACTCGGTGCGATCTCAAATGTTTTCGATGACACGAGAGTTGATGGCTTGCTGGAAGCCGGAGTCCTGACCTCCAAAGTCGTTGAAGTCCGCCGTGCCGTTGTTGGCGCCGGCCGACGACTCGCCCGTCTGGTTGCCGCTGAGCGACTGCTGGATGTTGGGCATGGTCTGCCCGGGGCCCGGCAGGAAGATGACCTTGCTGTTGGACGACTTGGCCATGGCCTGCATCGCCTCGAGGTAGCGGATCTGCATGGCGGGGGCAGACGACAGGATGTCGGCAGCCTGGCGCATGAGCTTGGCGGATTCGACCTGGGATTCGTTAGACGTGCGCTTTCAGTCAAAAAAGGGGGACGGAGCCGTACCTCGGCCTTGGCGGCGATGATCTTGCTCTCACCGATACGCTTGCTCTGAGCGGCCATGGAGAGCGACTCCTGCAACTCCTGGCTGAAGATGATGTCCTTGATGAGCATGCTCTCGACCTGGACACCCCATCCGGCGGCGACGTCCTCAATGATCTCGCCGATGGACTGGGCAATCTCCTCTCTGCGCTCGATGACATCCTGAAGGATGCGGGCACCGACGACGTGGCGAAGAGTGGTCTGAGTCCGCTCCATGAGCGCCTGTCGCACGTTGGAGATTCCGAAGGCGGCGCGGTGGGGAGCCACAATGTGGTAGTAGATGACCGAGGTGAGGTGGAGGGTAACGTTGTCCTTGGTCATGCAGGTCTGCTGGGGAACCTCTGCCATCTGGATCTTGACGTCGACCTGGATGAGCTTCTCACTGAGCGGGTTGACTTTGACCAGGCCGGGGTCGACGGCCTTATAGAACTTGCCAAACTTGGTGACAAGGCCGACGTTACCCTGGTTCACGTTCTTGTAGGGGTTCGGGCAGACGACGCAGCAGGGAATGGCTCCCATGGTACCAATGAAGGCGCCGAAGGTGTTAACTGGAAGCGCAATATCAGCAGGTTGCGATGGGATATAGACGGAGGCGGCGAGAGGACGTACTCATGGTTCCGTACCAGCCCTTGGGGTTGGCGTCTTCCTCAACGACTTTGGCGTAGCTACGCTGGAGATCCTCCTTGGTGGGAGGCTTGACAGTCATCTCTCCGTGAGGCTTGAAGCCGCCCTGGCCAAGGCCACCACCGTTGGTCGTGGTCTCGGTACGCTGGTCGTGCTCATCGTAGTCGGGGGCACGACCCTTGCCGGTCGAGGAACCCTCGTGGTGCGGGGCGTTGGGAGTGCTCATTGTGGGCGAATGCGATCGGGTCGAGCTGTTGTGCAGTAGGTGTCGAGCGGAGTTGGAAGAAGAAGCTTGGTGTGTGTGATTATCTTGATGATCAGAAGCTTCGTAGATGGAGTCTGAGTAGTGAACCATGTGTTCGGGCTAGGATGGATGGAATGGGGAGACGAGGTTCTTAAGTAGACTGATTGTTGTCGTAGCAAGTACTTTTAGGTACGGTACAGAGTCAGGGTAATAGCAGGGGAAGCCGAGAGGTGTCGAGGGTGGAAACAAGACAAGCCCAGGCGACGGAATGGAAAGACTGAGGATCATAGACCCGGATCCATTAGAACCGGGGTCGAATCATAGGGTGGGCTGTGTTTTGCGCCCAGAAGCTCTGCTTTCTTGGGGCCGGCCGCCTTGGGGGTGGAGAGAGGGGGGGAAGCTCCCATGCTTTCTCTCATTCAGTCATCCCTCCTCCAAATGGTACGTACCCGCGAGCTGTGCATGTACTTACGCCGATGCGCTTCGAAGCCTCGGACTTATCTTTCCTGGTGGGGGCACTGAGCCTCCATCACAAGTAATGATAGGCCCGGGAGGCATGCAAGCCGCGAGAGGAAGCTACGGCAGCCGAAGAGTGGAGCCAGGGTCGCGTGCAGTCGAGGAAGAAGCTCTCTGTGTCATGGATGCGATGTCTTTCCGTGGTCTGGCGACAGGGATGCAAGCAACAGCGCAGCCATGGCCATGCGGGGCAAAAGTGCCCGACGATAGAGAGACTGGAGCACAATAGAGAGCACAGCCCGCAAATCTCCAAAAACCTCGTGGCCCGTGCCCATTTTAGCTCTAAACAGGTTCTCACTTTGGGCGAACTGATCTGATGGCATGGCATCGCATGGCATGTCTTCTCGCTGCCTTTTGTCTGCAAGCATTGTAAGCACTGCAAAGCAAGAGTACTGCTGCTGACTGTTTGATTTGATCGTCTGGGCATCTCATGTCGGCATCGGCCGTCCTCGTGGTGGTGGCCAGGCCTCAAAAAGCCGCGGAAAGTGACGATACCAACGTCGATGTGACGGCCTGACTCTCCATATGCCGCCTCCAATTGCGAACCTGCCGTCCCGCCGTCTTACATTGCCTGCCCCCCTCCGACATTTCTTTTCTTTGTTTTGCCCGATCAACCAGCGCGAATTTCTGAACCTCGCCCTCGCGCATCTACGAGATACGGTCGTCTGATGGCTTTCAACCTTTCCACGCGGCGACTTATTGATGCTCAGCCCTGCTCATTCTTCGCTGCCTGGACAACCGCAACCAATCCCACGATCTGAACCCCAAAAAGTCCACGGTGGCAGAGCAGGTGGCGTCCTAATTGCACCCATTCCATCCAGTGTCTTCTAATCAGCCTTGGCTACCACCTACGGGTCTCTGCCCGCGCACGGGGTGAGCGTGACTGGTCAGGGATGGCTCAGGACGGTTTGGCACTTTTGTCCCCTCATCCAGGCCACCCCGAAGCTCCCATCCAAACGCGCCGTCTGATCTAGACAAGAGTCTGGGGTGTCGCGCGATGTCTGGCGGCTAGGGGCAATTACTGCAACTATCGAACAAGAGTCTCCTCGCGAACGGGAAACGTTTCAAAAAACATTCATCTTTGTGTCATGATATTCGGGACCCTGTCCCTCCCCAGCACGCCAACCGCCAATCACCACCCTCGCGCGTGCCGAGTTCCGCCAAGGGGTGCATGGCAGAGTGGCATGATATCATGGAACTCCAGCGCCGAGAATCCTACACAACACAGCGGGGCCGCTGCAATTCAGCCAAGCATCGTTTTCAGTCGATGTCGGTCATCATTAGACCGTCCGAACCAACACGGCTCCTACGCCCGGCATAGGAGCGACTTCAAAGGAATGCTTAATTGCAGAGCCTCTCCAAACCCCGAGTAATCTAGCACGAAGGAATGACTTCATGGCCTTTGCTTCCTGCAATGCGCCTCCAACCGGTGCCCTTCGTAACCCCAACGGCAAAGCTGCATGACTGGTTGGTTCGCTTACTTTCTCCACTCAGGCCTCCACTCAAGCTACCGTCGCCGCCCAGCTTCTGGGCAGAACGCCAGTGATGATTGCCCACCACCAGCCTCCGGATCGGCCAATCTGCGCCGACCGCATGTCTCCACCCTTTCCGTAAGTGGCCCTAGCGTCTCACCGGCACTCGTGACCGAGCACTGCCCGACTATTATTTCGCCCGGCGGCTTGGGGAGGCAAGCTCTGCAGTCTGCACGTCTGACTATCAGCGTATCGAAACCATCAATAGGCCCTTGTCATCATATCCAAGCGGTTGTCAGTCTGGGCCGATCGCCGGGTCCCCGACAACTATTTGCGCCCGATGCTCACCGAATTCAGCATCCGGAGAAGCCCGTCCCCACTCTGCTAGGATCTCTATCGCAATGGTTCCGCATGCTCCACATGGCTTAAGTGGTTAACTGATTTCAAACTTCATGACTGCCTAACGTCGTCTTATTGAGTTTTTGCAGCGACGAAGTCACTGCCTGCCTTGAACAACGTCGGACAGGCAAGCAGACTTGGCCATTGCAAGGGGGATGACTGCGAACATCTCTCAAAGGGAACTGCTAAGAAATCATGGCGCCGCAATGTCTCGTGCCAGCTAAGGGAGCAGCCACTGAAATAGGTGGGCATTCCGGCCAAGGATAGCTTTGATCGGTGTCTCTACTAACATGAGGGTATGGAAGCGGCACAGCATCTCCAAGGGGTTATGTCAGTGGTTTTTCTCCAATCGCTCGGCTGGATATCAATTCTCAGCCACTTCTGGTGCATTTCTTCAGTCTCTTGGCCGTCTTGAGAGTGTTACTATCACATTCTTTGGGAAGAAACCAGTCTAAGACTTAGCTCTTGACACCAAGGCGTCATTGTTAAGCCCACATCTGAAGAACCATAGCAGTCATAGAAAGGTGAGCATCATCAGTCGATAATGCATAGTGTTTTATTGAAAGCCGATCAAACTTGATGCAGAGCCTTTTTCTACTCCTCTACCATTGTCTTGAAGATCATAGCAGGCGTAAGTTTCGGTGCTGCCAACTGAAGGACCTCTTTGCTCGTCGTGGATGACGTACACTTTCCCTCCCACGCTGTTTTGCCTGCCAGCTTAA
The DNA here is from genome assembly GCA_001625285.1 of Colletotrichum incanum. Classification (NCBI taxonomy): domain Eukaryota; kingdom Fungi; phylum Ascomycota; class Sordariomycetes; order Glomerellales; family Glomerellaceae; genus Colletotrichum; species Colletotrichum incanum. Next base: position 34,392 of record LFIW01001251.1, read on the forward strand.
TTGAAAGAATAACGTTCTTCGACTCCTGAGATTGTTCTGCCATGTGCTCGACAAACGACATGTCCTGAAAGGAGACATCTTCAACTTTCGTTTCCATATACTTCTCAGCCATTTCCACAATCTGCCTGCCAGTGATATCCTCTGGTCCGTTTATGACATATTTGGCTTTGTCATGGGGGGCGACATCTTCTTGGATCAGTAGAATGGCTGCGAGACGTCCGACCTCATTCGGGTCGACAATGCCAACAGGGGCGTCCTCTGAAGCTATCAGCCTCAAGGTGTCCTGTTTCCCAGTCTTGACGAAATTCTTGACCAGTTCCGCAGCAGAAGCGAGGTAAAACTGGGAAAATACATTGGGCTGTAACGAGGTCCAGCGTAGAGCTTGAAACTCAGGCGAGCCGAGCAACGTCTCAATTGCCCAATGCGTCCTCGGATAGTACGCAGGGCAATCCGGACGCACATTTGCAGCGGTTGTGGAGATGCGAACGACGTACTGGACGCCTCCTTCGAGAGCAGCTTGATGGAATGTCGATTCTTCGGCGAACTGGTTTGGTTGGTTGTGCGACGCAATGAAAGCCCTTGCAACATTTCGCTGGCGGAGCCAGTCTGAGGTAATCTCAACCCAGTTTTGTTCTGCCACTTCGACTCTGGGTAACGTGGCGAGTTGCTGTGCTACAGCTCCGCTCGGGGAACGTGTAAGAGCAAGGATGCGGTAACCGGAAAAAGTGGTGGTTTGCAAGAGTTCTGATAGGGTTTCAACAACCCCTCGACCGGTATTGCCAGTGGCGCCGACGACAAGGATGGTAGGAACCATCGTTGAGAACTGGTTCAAAGCTGATAAGATGAGATACGAAGGAAGTAGTCTGAGTAAGGACGACTTCTTTTAGAGGGCACATGTTGCATTCCTATGTTTATATGAGTGCTGGCGCTTCCAAACGAGCTATCGGGCTAATACGTGAATTCCCTTAGCTGGGGAGTGGATCACAGCGTCTTAGCATTTAGACGGAGCCTGGTGGGTCCCGCCTTTCTTCGGAGCTGAACGTGATGCTTCTGATTGGAGAGAATCCCGACATGAGTGACTCTGATTGGTTGTTTCTCCGGCGCTCCGCAAGCTGGACTGCTGGCCTGGACATATCTGATATCGGGGTGGTTAGATTGTCTTCGGGCGTTTCAACCATTACAAATGAGCTTAGTTGTATTTATAATACAATTCATTGTAAGTATGAGGCTTACATGAGCATCAGATCGCCGCCTCAAGGCGTCAAGTGTTAGGAGCCCCGTTGGCTGCCAGTGGCCGCAGCCCCCTCACAAAGACGCTCGTAAAGTCCGGTAAACAATTTTGGCGGTAAATTTCTGCGTTTTATTCCCCATTGAGACGGTTTGTTTACGAAAAGTGGAAGAGAATAGTAGTCGAAGTCTCCAACATGGTCTTGTGCGAAGCGAATCACTAAGCATTTAAAGTGGTCGAGGACGTAGGCTTAAGTTGCCTTGTTGAACCGAGGCTGCTGTACAACGTTGCTTTCTGACGGCAGTGACAGGACAAGTTTTGGCCTGTAATCCCCAGAGCCATTGACTTGATGTTACCGTTTTTTCCCTCTGCAGCGTCGCGCATCGTACGTTCTCAGGGTGCAAGAAATTGCGCTGAAAGAAACGATGTTCATTACCTATCAAAGACCCGAAAATAACCTTCAATATCCCAACGGAGCTAAGCCTCTAGGATCCACCGTCGAATCCTTCCAGAAGCCTTCCTATTTCGCCACCCCTGTGCCGCTACGCTCCTATGCAGCTTAGCATCTTACTACAGTTGTGTTACCTGGTATCTGCTATTAAAGTATGTTGATTGACAAGAAATACTTATTGTGTCTATTAGTTTCCACATATAACTAGGAAACTACCCCTATTGGAACTGCGCAGGGTTTAACTGGATGGACGGAGGCAAACCAACAACACACTACCCATTCTTTACCCATTATCTGCAGTGCACCTTGGGCCTGCCTAACCAAAGTGACTAGACGTCAAATAAGATCTCCATAGATGGCCTCACTCCCTGAGAAGCTCCTGGCGGACCTGATGTGGTCCACAAGCAACTCAGAGAAGAATGCTCTCAAGCCTGACTGGTGGTCTCAACGTTGTTGTCGGCCTTGTTGCTTCGCAAGTCTCACACGCATAGCTCGTCCGTTTTGTCCTTACAAAGATAGATGTCTAGAAGTTCGTTCTATTTGTCCTTGTCTATGTGATTGATGATGATGCCCTCCTGTCCTGTCCATTTTTATCTGATCAGGTTGAAATATACCCTGACGGATGACGAGGAACAGAGCAAAGCTGGAAGAATTAAGTAAAAAAGCCTGCCTAGGGGTAACATGCCCTGCAGTCCTGTGTACATCTAAATATGCTGAGGGTTGAACCCCGGCCCTTTCCATTATCGACCTACTAGCATTTTGTTGAAGGCTAAGTGCATACTCCTCTATTGGGTTGTTACAACCCGATAAACGTAACAGAACCAGGTTTACCCTACGGGCGCCTAGCGGCTACAAGAAAAGATATATAGGATATATAAGAACACGTTAGGCTTCCTTAGAATATGTCGCGGAGGCACTTTTCCGGGTGGGAAAGGGCATAGGAGAACGGCTTGATTTTCGACGTGTGAGTTTGCCTGTGTTGACACGTAGAAATACTCGTCTACGGAGTGGATCGGGTGGATCCGACCGGGTGGGCCGGAATAATAGTTATTCCGGCTCCG